>OX638388.1:23203208-23483354 GCA_951813805.1 Limnephilus auricula | reverse complement strand
TGCTTATGACTGAATAGAATAGAAGAATTTAAACCAATTTTATCTACGAAATTATCATGTTGTTTTTATCTTATACAGGCTTTAGGCAAAACCGGGCGCGTAATGAATGTGTATTCTGATGGAGACCTTCGAATACAGATACTCGATGACAACGTCAACAAAATGTGGACACTCAATCCTCAATGTGTGAACCTTGTTCAGAGGTGTCCAAATCCCGAACAAACCGGTGTGCCCACACCGGTCCCGGACACTAACGCCCCGGTGTTTAAGCCCTCGGTGCCCAATGCTCCTGTGCCCGTTAACCAGGCTCCAAGTGTTCCGGTAGCCGCGCCCAGATCCAGTCCCAGTTCTAGCCAGCCCGGCCCCAGTGCCAGTGTGCAGGGCCAGTCCCCGGGCCCGCCCAGCATCAGCCCTGATAGACCGGAGATGAGATTGCTTATGAGTAAGGTTGCTCAGGGAAACTTGGAGTACGTGAAGGAGCTCTATGAGACCGATAAGAGCATTGTAAGCATATTATGTTTTTGATTTTTAATTAATACTAACAACACGTCTTTTTGTCGCTCCGCGTATTTATTATTGTAACTCTGGCTTTTCTGGCCGAATGTCTTTGAAAATGTGTCAAAATACGTGTTTTAGTGAAAGCTTTTTTATGATATCTTGAAAATTGGTTTTGCATCGTGCTAAAAGTGCTAAAAAGGACGTTAAAGTGTGCAGCTGAATTCGATTGGGGACAAAGGATCTTCGCTCCACGGCATAATAAGATAAGACCTTCTCCTATTTCAATTTTGTTCATAACTTAATGATTTGTTTATTTATGTTAGAATAATGGGCTCGGGTAGAGGTGTTCAACTCTTGGAACACTTGACGTCCCACAAACTGGAATTCCGACAAACGTTTGAGATTTGAGACGTTGACAGACACGGTTCAATTGCTCTTGTATTTTTATATGTAGACTGCTCTTTGTGCCCAGATGAAGATATTCATATCATCAATAGTAGGTAATCAAAACGTCACATCGAGCACATGAAGGGCGACGCCTAATTGCGTATTTGTTTACTGGTGGATCTCTTTATCTAAACGAACTCACCAGTAAATGCAAATGGCAGTATTATTTTATTAAATGTATGTCTTCATTTTAATTTAATTTGTTCATGTTCACTTAAATTTACTAATTGTTCACGTTTATTTTCAGTCGGTTTTTATTTGTTCTATTCAGTTCAATTTCGGCACTTTTAGTGTATTTCAGAATCAGTGTATTCGTGTAATAGAATAAGTGATATCCGTGTACATATTCATACATATATGGGATTTGAATAAAGATACGAAAAGACAGGTCATCATGAGCTAAGAAGTGCCAAGAAGAGACAAGAAAGATCGGTAAGCAGTTAGAAGATTCAAGAAGAGCCTGTAGGATACAAGACGAGCCAAGAAGGGGCGAGAAGATACAAACAGAGCCCGAAAAAGATGATAAGAATCAAGAAAAATACAAGAAGAAGCAAGAAGAGCCAAGAAGAGAGATGGGTTTATCCAAGATGTGGCAAGAAGAGACAAGTAGAGGCAAGAAGAGACGAGACGATCCAAGATGCATGAAGAATGAAGAGCCAAGAAGAGACAATAAGCAGAGCCCAGATGAGATGAGAAGAGGCAAGAAGAGACAAGAATAAGTAAAAAGGGCCAGGGAGAGACGAAAAGATCCCAGAAGAGACAAGAAGAAGCAATAATAAAGAAGAAGATACAAGAAAAACTATGAAGATCCAAGAAGAGCCGAGAAGAGGCAAGAAGAAGGAAGACATAAAGAAAGGAAATACAAAATCATAACGCTCAATCCACTCCTTTATTCCTGCCCATCCTAAATTCCAATATTGGCTTATTAGGTTGCCATGTATACCGGTCGATTAAACTCCTTCCTATCCTCAGAGCACTTGTTCCTAGTCCTAACAAATCAGTGCCCCCTGGTATACCGGTCTCACCGGGACAGGATTGCTCCTGGCTGGGGTGGTACAATCGTATCGTATCGTATCGTTGACCCGGCAAACTTCGTGACGCCTCAAAATCAATAAATGTTGTGTTTAATTTATTAGCTGAAATAAATTTAAAAAAAATTAAGTTAAAATAAATTCTCTATGTTCAAAAAATGAAATTGAGCTGTTGACTAAGCACGAAATGTTCGCCACACTACACCATTGACAGTTCGAATTGATTCAAATTATGTCGACCAACGCACATTATTTGAAAAGCCGTTCCATACAAAATATATGAAAAAATTAATTTTCTTCATAATTATTTTCCCCGTGTTGTTTTCTGATCTTTTAATAGTTATTCTGTTAATCGGGACGGAGACAAATTCAACAAATCAAAGATCATAAAAATCGGTTCAGCTGTTCTTGAGTTATAAATGGTGTAACTAACCTGACTTTGTTTTATATATTAAGATTAATTTAAGAGTTTTACAAATAATATGAATGGTCAACTTTATGTATTGGCGTTTTCTAATAAAATCATCTTAAGGAAACATTATTTTTTGTTAAGAACATAGTTAGCATTTTAGACGTGGGTTTGACGGCCTCTATTGCCGAGGGGTAAGGCTCTCGACTATGATCAAAATAATTAAAATATTAGGTCCTTACATATGAAATTGGCGTTATGCCGTACTGGCAACTTTGATCTCAAATATCTTCTCTTTGGTTAGGAATTCAATTTCAAATTCAAATTTATACAGTTATTTATTCACGTATTTGTGTTTCGAAAATTATAATTCATTTGTTTTTTCCTTAATTGTTTTTTTTCTTTGCGTCACCAAACGCTCACAAGTAACTTTTTTGGAGTCAATTTTCGCTTGGGGCATGGTTTGGCTGGTTCGGCAGGGTTCAGCCATTGTGATGAGCGCTTCCGATTATCGTACAGGATCCACTTTTCATCACAGGTAATGATTCGATTTAAAATCCCTTCATTATTGTGCTGGTTGAGTAATGCAACGCAGCAGTCAATGCGCGTTTGTTGATTTGCTTCACTCAATTCGTGAGGTACCCACTTTTCAAGCTTTTTGACCTTCCCAATTTGCTTCAAGTGGATTAAAACAGTTTTATCACTAACACCGCAGCCTGCAGCTAACTCGGACGTGGTTTGCGATGGACCTGCTTCCACAATAGCCTTCAATTCTTCATTATCAACTTTGGTCTCCGGCCGTCCACGGGGCTTGTTCTGCAGGTCGAAATTTCCAGAACGAAAATGTTGGAACCAAAAACGCACTGTGTTTTCTTTTGCGGCACCGTCGCCATACACATCATTAATCCTTCGAGCCGTTTCTGCAGCACTGGTGCCACGGTGGAACTCGTACTCGTAAATAACGCGATATTTCAAGTTTTCCATTTTGTAAACTAAGTGACGCAAAGAAAAAAACAATTAAGGAAAAAACAAATGAATTATAATGTTCGAAACACAAATACATGAGTAAATAGCTGTATAAATTTGAATTTGGAATTCCTAACCAAAGAGAAGATATTTGAGATCAAAGTTGCCAGTACGGCAAATGGCCAATTTCATATGTAAGGACCTAATATTAAAAATAGTATGAGTATAGTATATTTGCGTCATGTTCTAAAGTGGAAGATACTCAGTATCGTCTTTGTGAAAGGCTACCATTCAGTATTGGAATGTTGTTTGAAATGGCATTAGCTGTGTTTGGTTCCCAGATCTGAATTGCCAAGTATTTCCACACCTTCTTCCCTATCTCCTCACTGGCTTCAGATGGTTGGGAGCAGTTGGGACTTTTGTGTGGTATTTACATAAAAAAGCCTTTTCTAAAGAGATACATGTTTTTAAATTTATTATAAAATTTTCAAAGCTAGTTTCTAAGCTCAAACTAAATAAATGGTAGAGAAAATAGAAAGTACACCCAATATGTGGAAAGCTCTATCCTCAATTTTGGCAGCATCGCCAAGGGTTCAATCAGTCTGTTTGATGCATCAGACTTGGCCAACCTGATTGTGAGTTAACCTCTGAGTATACTGTTTTCTGAATATTTTTTGATTGTTGCTTTACAGATTGATAGTCCGTATTGTGGCAAGACACTCCTCCAGGTAGCAGCCTATCAAGGCCACCGACCCTTGGTACAGTTTCTGCTATCCAAGGGAGCTAAGCCTACCGCTGTTGATGATGATGGAGATTCTGTCCTACACGATGCAGCTTTTGGAAACCAGCCAGAGGTAACTATTCATTTTCTCAACTATTTTTCTTATTTTTGATACTCATCTCTATTTTCGAAGTGCAATCTTTATCGAGGCAGACCTGATGTTGCATCCGAAACTGATGATGAGATGCACTTGAAAGTGTTCCTGGAATTGGGTGATAGTATAATAATATGTAATATAGAACAAGGTATGGAAGGAAAACAGGATTACCAATCAGTTACCACTGTATCTCTGCGAAGGAGCACACAACACAATCACTATTTAGTTCTACCGCGATACCTTGAGGTTTATTATTAACCATCACAATTCAAATAGTTTTCCAGCAAGGTGATGGTTACGGAGAGGTAGGAATTGGATAAATGACACCCTGGTATCAACCAACCATTTTCTAATTTCAAGATTAAACACCTGATTTATTCAATATTCTTTTTTTTTACAGATTTTAGAAATTCTGCTGTCAGATAAAGACGTAGACATCAATGCAGTGAATAGGAGCTGCTGTACGGCATTACATATTGCCGCACACAAATGTTTACCTCACTGTGTCTGGGTTCTTCTGCAGCACAAACCCAATGTTAACCTACAGGTATTTAATAATTCATGATTTCATTTTCAATTAAAATTACTGAACTCCAAATGACATCTGATTTTGAGCAGTGCAGCCTGCTATTAACAGACCAAAGAGAGATCATCTTATGATAATAACAGGATAAGTGCTTTACCCTTGTACCTAATTGTATATATGTAAATGACATATGTTTTAAGGACACGTATGGCGACACAGCTCTACATGACGCCATTAACAATCAGTGCAGTAGCACCATCAGCAGTAGCAGTGGGGGAGGAGGAGGTTCAGGTCAAGTAGCTCCAGCTGGGCAGCCCACCACCCCTCTGGCACCTCCCTTGTCTGGCTCCATGAGAATTATTCAAATGCTGTGCGATTACCCTGGTGAGTTTTATATTTCAATAATTAAAAATCGAGTGTGGCCTGATAAAATTTTCTTCTTCCGGGGTCCTCTCTTATTGGAGTTCGCTTCCATTAGAGCAATCTTCACCCTACAGACAGGAACACTTAGCGAGAATGCATTTTAACGAGTCACATATTTTTCAAGTCATAAAATTATTAGCTTTGTTTTATACAATTCTAGATACCAATTTCTCTCTGGCCAACAAGCGCGGTTTTAACGCCTTGCAGCATGCCGCTCTCAAGGGCAATGCCTTCGCCTGTGCCGCCATCTGCCGCAGGGCCCCCAGCCTGGTGGACCGGCCCAAGGATGATGGATTCTCAGCCCTGCATTTGGCAGCCCTGAATGGTCATGCTCAGGCTGTCAGTGCTCTGGTAAGACAATATACGAGTACTTAAATATTCAATTTATACTGATCATGAGACATACTTTACATGAGACATACTTTACAAACAATTTTTCAGAAAAAAATTACTATATCGTCGTTGCATATTTTATGAACAATGTGATGATTTTGATGAAAATGAGTTAAATATACAGTTATTTTTAATTTTTTTTTTAATAGTTTCATACTCCGCCTACTGGTTAATATGGAATATTTTTTATTCAAACACTTAGATTTAGCTATATTATTACGAAAAATAAGTTTTTACGTCGGGAAAAATGAAAAAACATGCAAAAAATATGCATTTAACATTTTAATTTTGTTTAAATTAATTCACTTGCGCGGTATGAAATCTTCGCCATATTTGGCCATATTCTATTTAAAATCTCATAGACAACACACACATTTTCACATCTTCCATGGTACCAATTCTAAAATATTAATAAAGATTGCTATACTGCAAAAATCGAGGCTAGAAAATTTTGAAGCTACCACGAAATCTGGGCGTGTTAGGTAAACACTCATTTACCGGAGTTTTGGAAATAAAATGACGTAAAAAACATGTTTTTAATTTCAGTAAATATTTTTTATGAATTTTATTAACTTTTTTATCACAAACCATGTTACACAAACCTAGCATAGCCGCTAAACTACTTGAAAACTGGGATGTTTTTCTTGCCTTGACGAGAGCAGGCGCTACGAAGGGGGCACTTTCTTTTATATCACAAACCATGTTACACAAACCTAGCGTAGCCGATAAACTACTTGAAAACTGGGATGTTTTTCTTGCCTTGACGCGAGCAGGCGCTACGAAGGGGGCACTTTCTTTTGTATCACAAACCATGTTACACAAACCTGCCGTAGCCGCTAAACTACTCGAAAAATCAAAATCTAGGTTAGGTTATAAGTGTTAAATTTTACGATTATATTGTATGAATGAGCTCAACCAGAAAGTAAGTAGGTACTATACCTATACTCGTTGACAAGATTTTTTTTTATAAGGTTGGTACTATTGGCAAATGTCATATTTGATTGTGTTTGATTGTCTATTGATTAAAAAAGGAACGCTCCGTATTATCCGTGTATCGAACTTCGACAAGAAATATTCCATATTATCCGGTAAGCAGAGTAGTAAACATTTACCAAAAATAAATAAAGTCATATCCTCTCACTCTGCATACCACTACACAATTCAATTGCCTTGGCTTGTACATAATATTAACATCATTTTGTGATGCCTAGCTGTCAAATTTGAATAAATTGAAATAAAATATTTTGGAATTATTATGGTATTTAAATTATGACGAAAACTGTATATAGAATATGAACCATGTGAGAAAAACTGTGCATAGAATATGAAGAATGTGAGAAAAAATGCGTTAAAATTCAATTTTCTGTAATATATTCTTATAATGAACGAAATATATTTTTCCTACTTTGGCCATAAATAGAATTGTTTTTTTCCGTTTTGTTATTTTTTTAAACAGTTTTTATCGATTTTCTCAGAATGTACTTAATCTCACATGGTTCATATTCTATATGCAGCGACGATATACTGAACTTTTGTGAAGTATAAAGGATTAGTACCTACCTATAAAATTTTTGCAAATACAGCGATAAATATTTTGTAATTGTATTGTAAACCTTTGAAACCACGGAGGATAATGATATGTTGGAGGTTACTAATTTTCTAACTAACTAACTGCTTTTGTATTTATTATTTACAGGTTACCATTGGACGAGCTGACCTAAATCTTAGGAACAATAGACATCAATCACCTTTGTTGTTATCAATTTCGCAAGGTAAGCCATTAATTTATCTTGAAGATGATTCATTGTTGTTTTATTTTAAATAGTTTTTTCATATCATGATTCTAATCTTATAATCTTTCACAGGGCATTGCATTGTTATAGAGCAGTTGATAAGCCTGGGATGCCTGGCGACAGCTTCTGATGAGGATGGCAATACAGCTTTACATATAGCGCATATGAAAAGGCTCAATGCTCAATCTTCAGAGGCTCAGAAACCAAATAACAAGGTATAATATACTGTTAGCAACGTATTTGAATATTGCCGCCAGAGGTACTGCTAGCGCCTCTGGCGGCCAACTGGGAAACTACTACAGCCCATGCGGTCGGTAAAGAAGGGATTGACACCATGGGTTGCCAAGACTCCTCGGACCTGCAACTGCCACGGCTACCAACTGCCCGAACGGAAGGCAACGGCTGGAATTTGAATGGCGAGATGTAGTCTTGTCAAGAATTAGATATTATTTTTGTCATTTACCGCGGAGACAATATATTTCATTATAAACGCTTACTTAGCGTTTCATTATTGCTAACATCAGAAGTGGGCTTCGTAAAAGCAAGTGTCATTGCCTTTTATTTCATTTGCCTGACTCGTGTTGCTAATACATTACATCCTCCATTTTCGGACATTCCTAAATTTATTTTTAAAAATTTTATTTAATTCTAACAATAATCTGGTTTCTGTTGCAGGATTGTCCGGGGATATTTGCAATCTATGACAAGTTATCTCCAAATGATGTAGGAGCCAATAGAGTTACATATTCAATAATTATATTTTTAATACAAAAGGGCTGTGATCCAAAAGCAAAGAACAATGAAGGAAAATGTGTCTTTGATTTAATAGGCACTTCAGCTGCTGGTGGGAAAAAGGTTAGTTTGTAGATTTATTGATATCCTTGTGAAACGCTGTCATTTGGACTTGATTAATCATGCCTCAAATGACTTTCTCGTTCCAGTTAGAAGAACTGTTACCAAGTTTCCTTTCGCCAACTGAGGGCGAAGAGGGTGTGAGTACAGTGTCTTCAAGCGAGACTGCAGTGGACCTGTTGGAGTTGGCCAACCACCACTTGGCTAATGTGACCATCAACTCTGATAGTGCAAGTGACGCTGCAAGAGCCACAACCGCTTCCCCCGGTGTGGGCGTCCCTGAAATGCCCAACAGCAGTCAAGAAGGAGCATTTGGTGGCGCCAATGTAGGAATCAACGTAAATGCTTCCCCCTCCAAGAGAAACTATTATAATCTATTGAATTATGCAGATTTAGGTATGTTTATCTGATACAAATCTTTTTTTTTTTTTATACATTCCAAATACTTAAAAGTGTTATTTGTATTTAAAATGTGTATGTAAATAGTAAATATTATTTTCTCTGATTTTGATCTTGTTCTAGATTATTTTAACATGTATTCTAAACCATATGTTATCTGATATTTTAATTTTTATGTAGTTACTGTATGATACTTTGTGTGATATTGAAAAATCAACCTGGTAATAAATGAATTTTTACAATATTAATTGCTTTTCAATATTCCGTCATCAGCAGGTGAATGCAGCAGTAGTAACAGTAGTCCAGTGCACTACGGTAATATGATGAATCGGGGCACTCCTGGTAAAACCAACAACACTTGCAGCCCACAACACCCCGTCAGACCGTCTCGCCACAAGAAGTCTGCCTCTCCGCCGTCCAACCCAGGTAACTTTGCTTCTCTACCCAAGCAAAATTACTCCACCCGTAACTATAACTTACCATTGACCGTGGAATGTTATAATATGGTACAAACGTAGATTGTTTTCTGCAGCTAATGTGGTATGGTTATCGTTTTTAGGTACACCACCCCGAACAAAGCCCACCGAGTGTGTGGTTTGCTGTGAACTGTCTGAGGCCAATTCTCTCCTGGAGCCGTGTGGCCATCGTCCTGCATGTGAGGATTGCTCGGCTCGGATGAAGAAATGCCTCATTTGCGGAATAATCATAGGTATTTCTTGAACAGTAATATGAATTAACAGTCTCTACACATTTTTTTAAACTTAGAATCATTTGCGGAATAATCATAGGTATTTCTTGAACAGTAATATGAATTAACAGTCTCTATACATTTTTTTAAACTTAGAATCATTTGCGGAATAATCGTAGGTATTTCTTGAACAGTAATATGAATTAACAGTCTCTTCAAAATTTTTTTTTTACTTAGGACCAGTTGTTTCGGAAAATTTGACGTTAGATTTTCCTTCAAATCGTCAATCACCGCAAAATTGGGTTGTTTCAACCTCCGTCAGACGAAATTTCAACGAAAATTCCATACAAATGTGATTGGACATCACCTTAATGTGATCAGCCGAGTTCGAACCATTAAGCTTGAATGGCGCATGCGCAGACGTCAATATTGTGATCTGACAGGTCGTGGCGGGAATGTCTGTAATATTTTTAACTAAATATGGCTGGACAATTTTTGTACATAACGTAAAGAATGCACAATGGTTAAAACTTCAGAAGTTAGATATCCTCTCAAAGTAATTCTGTATAAGAAGTTAGATATCCTCTCAAAGTATATAGTTGTCGAAAATCGTCAGTTTCAGAGATTGAAAATGACGTAAAAACTGGCGAAAACATTGAACAAAATAAAAGTTTTCTCTTATTGACCGATGGTATCACAATAATTGTCAACTGTAATACTTACATTATGAATCTACAATATATAAGAAACCTCTTTTTTATGATTGACATATCCCCGTCAAATTATTTTACTGATTATTTACCTTGAAACCACGGAGCTGCATGGAGCTATAGGTTCATGTACATGGATACAACTGAGGAACTCCCGATTTCGTACAAGATACGAAATTAATAGTATTTTATAATAAAAATCCTTTTGTGCTCAATATATATCTTTATTCAAATGTTTATTTATACACGTAAAACTTCCTCGTCATATAAGTTATAAGAATAAGTACACGTATATATAAGTCAGTATTTGTACACAGTTGTATGTGGGTAAAAAAAACTGTTTATTCATTTCACTTGTATGTTTAATTGGCGACTTAAGAACAATGTTAAAATTATCTGTTCGTGATTATTGCTCCTTTGTACCCATATCTTTCGCATGAGATAAGTTGGTTTCTGTTTGGAGATAGCCTTTATCCAAAACACAGACTTGTCATAATTTCAGTTGCAATCCTCCATTATATATTTCTCTCCCATACTGCAATGCCGCTAAAACAAGTATCAATATTATAACATATTTTACTTCATCCGTTGGTACCTGATAAGTAAAACAGACAAACTTAATATTATATCAAATAATAACAATAAATGAGATGTCCGTCATTCATTGTTAATAATGTTAGTTGCAAATATAGTTATACGATTGTAGGATACCAAATAAACTTTAGTAGATACGTAATTATCGGAATTCGGACTTAAAAAATACTCATTATTAATAATACAAGTAACCTCTAATGTACGACGTTTTATGTTGTTAAACGTAGCTTGTAAATATGGGCACGTTGAATTCATTTTCCATATATTTTTATGTTTTCTTTAGCACTTTTCCCACCTTGCTTTCAGGTTACATCTCTGAAGTGGTCACATTCCGGAAAATCGGTCTAAAATTAAATAATATACAAATAATACGATTGAAAGTTACCATATTAACTTTACTATGTATGTAATTGACTGAATACGAATAAAAACAACACTCATTCTCAATCATTTACGTTTTATATCGTAGAAAAATATTACTGACCGCAACAAAACAAAATAGCGGTAAAATTCTGACGGCCGTGGTCGGCGTGCGCATGCGCATCCATAGAAATTTTATAAGTGTTGCCATCATAAAAATATCTCGGTCTTCGAAATAAATAATTCTGCGGAATAAATGCCTAATTCGGCGGGGAACACTCAGTGAAATTTTCAACGTGGATTGGAGTGTGATCGGAGTTGAAACAACCCATTTGGTATTTGAAATGATGGAAGACGTGATTGCCAATCTAGTTTGAAGTGAATTAAAAGAATATTTTCATTATTTGAAACAACTGCTCCTTAGAATAATTGTGCCAGGGATGGATGGGGCTAGTTTTTATGAATATTCAGCAAGTCTACAAATTTACATTCTACATTATATAAATAAATGTTGCGTAAAATAATTTTGTAGAAGACAACTTTATCTTTAAAATTTGTGTCATGATATTTTTTCTTTATGTACATAACAAATTTATTTGTGGAAGAAATATGTACCATGGAGTTAAAATGAAACAAAACTTTATACCACCCCTCTGGAAGTAAAACTCTTTAGACTCAATGGTTTTTAGTGAGTTTTTAAAAGGAAAGTATTTGAGAAGTGTTTAATTTATTTTGTATTTTTCAGAGCGTCGACTGACGACAGACGGCCGCATAATCCCCTGTCGTAGTCGCCAACCATCGGCCGAGCATCTCCGCTATCTGGAGTGCAAGATCCAGGAGATCGAGGAGGCCCACTGCTGCCCTATCTGTCTGGAGAGGCGCAGGACCGTGGCCTTCCTGTGCGGACACGGTGCATGTTCCAAGTGCGCTGCCACGCTCTCCACCTGCCACATGTGCCGCCAGGATATCACCAGCAAGATCAACCTGTATTGAGCGATCAAACATGCTAACTTAAACCTTGACCTGATCTGTGCGGCTGTTGAGTGCGATCCATCGGCGGCTATCCCCACACACAGATGTCGCATATGTGATCCATCGGCGGCTATCTCAATACACAAATGTCACATATGTGATTCATTGGCTATTATCCCTGTACACAGATGTCGCATATGTGGTCCATCCCCGTACACAGATGTCACATTTATGATCCATCGGCGGCTATTCCGTACACAGATGTCCATGATGTTTCAAAAAAAAAACATACATTGTGTCGAAACGTGCAGCTTGGAGGGATAGATTGCGTTGAAAATTCCAGTATTGAAAACGTCTAATGGGTACTTTATCCATTTTGTTTTTTATACATGATGTACGTAATAATCATTGCTTTATTTTGTGGTTAATTTCTATCCATGAAAAGATAAAGTTGTGTGACTGGAAGCCTGGATATCAGACGCCACTTGCGAAGAATACTTCAGCCTTCACATCTTACAAAGGAAGCGGAGCACGATTGATTGAAAAGAAATTTGGGGTTCGTGTTTCAAAGAGACACATACTGCGGTGTTAAGACTGAGTGACTCGGTAATATCTCTATATATATGCATGACAACATGATAAGTGTAACCATTAACATTTCTAATTGAGACACAATTTCTTGGGTTGCTCTATGTAGGAAAACTTCCAATAATAACATATTTACAAGATTGTCTTATTGAGATCACCTTAACTTGTATAACACAAACCGAGGAAGTTGGGTTGGAAGAGTTAAAATGACAGATGTTTAATGTACACAGTTGCTAGAAGTAGGTAAGATATAATATTATGTATGTGTCTTTACGTCCAACACGGATTATATTCCAAATTAATGGATTTATCAAAATTTTTACATTATTTGTGATAATGTTTAAAAAAGCAGTGATACCTGAAATCATTGATAAGAATGTATTCGCATTTCAAAAAAATATTTATTATAAAGGTGTCGATGATATGCAAAATAAAGGAGGTCATGTTTTTGAATTATATATACATGCGGTGAAACTTGCTAAGGTGTTTTCAAACTGAAAGAAATTTTTATTTCTATGTATTGAATTTAATAACTCAGGTACGTCATACGGGGCATACGTCATTCCTATGTCTACCTACGTTAAATTATCGTGAAAACAAGCTTATGTGTCCAAGCGGTTAATATTGAGCAATATTATTCCTATAATATTGCTTACCTCTCTTAATCATAATTGTTGATTTTATCATACATAAGCATTTTATTTTATTTAGACTGATTTTATTATAATTTATTTTGTTTCCGAATTATCATAATTTTTGAAGCATTCATAAACCTGCTTATTTATTAATTAACATTAGGAAGTTGACCTGAATATTATTAGCTTCATCCAGACCCAGTACAGCGCATAAGGCAATTCCAACTAGCAAATTGAACAAATAGAAAGTGTTAAATATGTTATATAAGTATATGTAGTTACAATTGATATCATAATGACCGGTTAGTGGTTGAGTTGACAAATGAGTCTTGTTACCACCCAGGCATTGTGGGTTCAATTTCTCCTAGTTAAGCCCTCCATCATTCCACAAGCAACATCTTCAGCTAATTCTTTTGTTATATTTGTTTTTGTAATATAGCCGTTTTTGTTTTTATAATAATAGTGGTAGGAGGAATTAAAATATTCTCATGTTATTCATAACCTGGGAACGTTTGCCTTTCTTTTATAAAAAAATGTTAGCTCCTCCGCAAAATTATTTATTTGCTAATTGGGAATGCCTCACAAGCGACTGCGGACGGAGCTGTTGATGTAAATGTGGTATTTTTATGCATTTGCGAGATAAAAACCTTTTAATTATGTGATCTTTTTAAAAACGTCCATATTGTGTATTTTAATACATACATATTTATGTATTTATTCAAAGTCAGTTACCGAACATTAGGTTGCCTTAAGTTAAGTACATGTTATGCAGAAGAAGATGATTTTGGTGCTGTAGAAAGTAATGAGTATATCTTTATTAGTGTAGTATCGTTCTGTGGTAGGTTTAGTCCGTATTTTTATCATGCATGATATTTTCAAATCGCCACAGCTTTCTGTGCAAATAATAGAATATCGATTAGAAGAAAATTAGGGGTTTACCCTGTACACAAATCAGAATCAACTGATATCACACAACTTTGCATATAGCCATCTAGTGTTTCTAATAAAAAGAGTAAGAATAATATTATTATGATTAAAGCTGTTAAATTAACAATACACAAATCGGAAAATGCTTTTAGAAGTATTGTGATAGATGTTATGTACATTTAATAATATTTTTATATGTAGCAATTTTTATAAATGAATATTTACGAATTAAGATTCTTGTATTGGGAATTTTCTTTGGAAATTAGTGGAAAAAACACCCTACATTTTATTATCCAATTCCCAACAAAAATAAACATAATATATGGGGGTGACTCCCTTAATAAATGTGTTTTAAATTTTACACAACTGATAAATAACTATGTATGTATAGGAAATGGTTGTTTATCAGTTGTGTAAAATTTAAAATACATTTATTTGCAAGGCCCTAACAATATTTATTTCAGTGAGGCTTGTAATATTTTCCCCCCCAACTTATGACAGGGAAGGAAACATACCAAGTGCTGGAAATTCTATGGGAACCTACGGTTAAAATATAATTTTATAGATTGCTAATTGAAAGACTGCTTTTTCAGAGTACAATATTGCTTTGGACATTATTGTTTATTTATTTTCTTTATTATGAAGTGCGAAGATGTATTTGGAGATTGAAACAGGAGTGAATTTAAAAGTCAAGCATACATTCAGGGTTTTAATTTTTAAGCTTAATTTTTGTCCAAAATCAAATTCTCAGTATTATTTGTTTTGTTGCTGACGGAACTTATTATTAGTCTCTTCTATTTGTTCTATGTCAAAAGTGATACTATAATTTCAATATTGTAACTTCCTTTGTTATCTAATAATTTGACTTGCCAATAATATTATTATGTAGTATTTATATTTCCCTTGCATAATATTTTTTTTCTATTTTATAATTACTTAATGTGGACACGAATCAAATCAAATCAAAATGAAGTTTTTGAATGTAAAGATTTATGTTATATATTTATTACAGTTTTTCTTATTTACATATATAGTTATTTATTATGAATACTAGTCTTCATATTGATTTTATTTACATATATCACCACTTTGTATTTTAATATGACAAGTTTATTGCATATTTAAACTATGTATGCATTAGTATTTAGGAGCTTTTGCCAAATTTCTCCATAATTACGTGATTCTCTGTTATTTGATGTATTAATAAAAAATTATCAATTGAAGAGATTTTTATGGAAATTTACCACAATTTTGACAAAATTATTTTACAAATCATTACATTTTATCAAGCAACTTCTTTTGAAGTTAATCAATGTTAAACTATTTATGCATCATACATTAATCAAGTTTTTTTTTAAACTGTCCATCCATGTACAAATTGAACATTCTATTACTGACAATGGTTTCTTCCAAGTAGTATTAAGACAAGAAAATATATCACATTAATTACATCGTGTTGTTGGTGTAGGAAACAACATCTACGTTTTCACTATCATAATCTTAATGTATATTATTGTTCTTAAGAAAATATGTAAAGCAGATGTTTTGATGTTTAAGAACCTTAAAATATATATTACAAATTCTTATTAAAGAGGCAAAAAATATGAAGTGAAATTTATGAACGACTAAATGTAAGGATATGCATAAAAATATAAATAAAAAAATATCCACAGTGTTTCTTGTATATTTTACTTCAATTTTCATTAAACATTGACCATCCATCTGTATAATCCAGATCATCATTATTATCTTGACAAATGGCCCTATTAAAATATTTTCCACAAGACAAAGAGGAATCATAAATTTTATCACCCGGAGGAACATCTTTTATATCATCGGTTTGGCAATAAATATTTTTTAACACAGAGTAATCAACACTGTTAAAAGCACAATCCATGTTGTCAAATATAATATCATCACAAATCTCTGGCTTAATTCCGTATGTTTCGTACAAGAAATTAAGGACACCTTCGTAAGATGTTAAAAAATTGAAAATCTTCTTTTGGCTCTTAGTCAACACTTTTTCTAACATGAACACAAGATGGTGATGAAAACACTGAAATGTAATAGGCTTTTGATATTCACAAATGTTAATCCAGTCCTGGACGCAGCTTATTGGTGTTGCAGGAGCTCCCGTAAACATAGACGGGTTGTTCAACATTCCCTGGGCGCTCATGACCCCGTCACACCCAGTCTCTGCGAACACAGCCTCTGCGTTTTCTAAACTTTTAACATTTCCATTAGCTATGATAGGAATTCTAAGGGATTGTTTAATTTCCTTCAAAGCCGAGATGTCCACCGGATCACAAGTCTTATGCCAGGCTTTTCTGCCATGGACAGTGAGAAAGCTGACTCCGCAGTTCTCCAAACTCCTGCAGAGTTCTATTGTACTTTTGAGGTCATTCAGAAGCCTTATTTTGACAGATATGGTATATGAATCCGGTAAATGGTTTTTGAAATTGCGTACTAGGGAATGAATGGTATCAGGTTCGGTTAACAGGCCACAGCCATAGCCATCCTTGATTGCCCATCGCTGTGGACAGCCACAATTTAAATCTACACCATCAACATATGGATATACTAGTTCAGAGGCTCCGACAAAGTCGTGAACAGTTTTAGCAGCAAACTGTGCAATCAGGGGTGTATCTGTCGTATTGGTAGCAAATTCACTTGAACGAGCTTTTGAACTTTGGCAAAAGGAATCAGCTAGAATCATCGGAGTGAAGCAGAGGTCTACACCATTCCTAAAAGTATGGAAAAGAGAAATATATATCGTAACCAACTAAAGCGTGTAATAATTAAAATATTAGGATGGTAAATTGGTAGGACGGTATACCTTTTAACCAGAGTTCTAAATTGCACTTTACTATATCGTACCATAGGGGCACATACTTTCAAAAAAGTATTTTCATTCTTTGCCGTCATAAAAAGAGAGGAGATATCCGTTTTCATTTTGTCCATTGTATATTCTTGCTTAATTTTAAATATTTTCCAATGTATATTAATAAATAATAAAAAAAACCAATCAAAATCGAGTTAAAAATATTCAAATGCCAAGCACACGTGAAACCCCCGTTAAACGTCAAAATGAAAATGACAGTAAACAGTCAGAGACGAACGTAGCAATTTACCACAAACAAACGTAATTGAAACATAAGTATCCCACACAACGAACAGTTTTCCACCTCGTGGAAAATCAGAATCCTTGTTGTTTTAATGTTGATAAATTACGTTTATTTTATAGTAATAATTATTTCAGTTGTCTGATATATTTTTAAGACAACAATAATGTTGCACTGATCCGCGATTTATTGGAATGGTTCGCAGTGAGTTGAGCCATTTATAACACAGGTTCATCGATATGCCGCTAGAGGCGCGCCGAGCCAAAGTGCGCGGGTTTTGTCGCAAACATTGTGCCGCGAAATCTCAAATCAATGCAACTCCTCACTTAATCGGTCGACCGCACGCGGTTTCTACTATTTCTTATTTATTGTAGCATTACGAATTGTTTGACAATCAATTTTTAAAAGTGACTTCGTGTTTTAATCACGTAACAGACCAGACTTTATTGTGTTTAAAACCATAAAAAAAAATCACTTTGTAAATGCTGGGGAATAAAAAGATTCCTTTATGAGAGGAAGTTATTTTTTTATATTTATTGCGATATAAAATAAGTAGGTGCTGCGTATAATAATCGGTTTTCTTTCGATTTTGGGATTTACCTAATTTGTTAGTAATTAATAAAAAAATATAACCAAAACAAATAACGCCCATTCTTCATCATTCAGCTGTGAACATTTCCTAATAAATGCTTTAATAATAAAGTCATTTAAAAAAAGCACGGACACCACACTTTAATAATGTTAAGTGAACAGAAACCTATTATAAAATATAAGTGTAAAATATAAGACACCGACAGACTTATCGTGTGAATATAGTTATTCAAGTGATGTTTTTGGAATCGTGCAACAAATATAACATCTGAGAATAATCTGTGACGAGATGATATGATAAGGTGAGCCCGTTTTACAATAATGATTTCTTTTGTCAAAATATTATTAAAATTACTAATACAAAATGTTTACTGTGAACGAAATTCCGTTGAAATAATATTTGGTTAGTTTTCTTCTATCGCCATTGACTACCGATTTTTAATTTATAGATACATATATATATATATATAATATGTACTTAATAAAAAAAAATAAACCTACGTTATAATAAATGTTGGTGTCTATGGTAAAATTTAAATGAATTTTCCCGAAAAAAAATCGTCGATGGGGTTGAGAGGTTATTGGTTTATTTATGGTTGAGAGGTTTTTGACTACCATTTTCATTGTTTATTGCTCATTTTATAATGGTTTTCCATGAAAAAGCACAGGATGTAACTTGACTTCCAACGAAGAAATAAAATAATAATACAGCGGTGATTAATTAGATATTATCATAAAAAAATAGTTATACAAAATTTGATGTAGTTGGGTATAAGGCCCCGTTTCTTGTACTTCCGATTGAACCACAGATGTTGGAAAGCCATTCGTCGTTTAAGAATGAGTTTTTTGTAGTATTATTTAATAGTTAACTTATTATTTTAGCCTGATGAGAAACCATTGGTATCGAAGCGTGTATTTTGATTAAATAGTTGTGTATAAAAAGTTATTTATTTTCGTTAAATTATAATGACGCCAAAAAGTGAATTTACGATTTTTGCAGTAGTATATGTATTTATTATTGGTATAATTTATCGTGTTGTGTTGAAAATATTTTTCGTATTTCTTAACACATTCCTACTCTAAAAATGGTACACTCGTGTGTGTGTAGGTTGCAAGGAAATTATAATATAATTTTGGGTGACCGGACAACTCATAATCATGTAATTTCAACACCTCTTTGAAAAATCATTAAAAGTGATAAAAAAAGTTAAATAGGTTACGTTAAGTTTTTATTTTTCATTTTTTTTCATAACTTTTAATGACTTTTCAAAGAGGCGTTGAAGTTCCATGATTCTGAGTTGTCGTGGAACGTGGAACCATAATTTTGATGCTGGGGATGCCAGCGCAAAATATATCCCCACGCGTAATGGTATTGAGTTTTCTAAATTCTAATAATTTTTTTTTTTTGTGTTTCAACATAATTACTAGTTATTATAAAATCATATGAATTCAAAAATTTATACATCACCAGGTATTATTTAAAATTTATTTAAAATACAATAACTAATCTGATCAACTTCCAAATGATAATTATGTTAAGGATTCTTAACGTCATGTCTTTCATCAATAAAATTATAAAAGCTTAAAAAAAAATTGTAAAAACAAAACAAATCTAAAAACTAATCTAAAGCTGGTCAAATTATATTGAACTTTTAGAATAACTTTTTTATCATTATATTTTAAAGATTACATGTTTATTAGATTACCTTGTTCTACCAGTATTTCAATGGAAGATGCTCCGAGAACTGGTCGTTTTTACGACTCGTTCTTGAGTTCATCAGCTCGGCTGTGGAACGATTTGCCGGCCACTGTGTCTCTTCAAGACCCATGTTCACTCCTTCCTCTCCTCAAAAAGACCCTCCAAGCAGCATCTTCAAAGATGACATAGGCCCCGAGGGAAATTATTAATATAAATGGAGTTAATATAAAAAAAGGGCCAGTTGCTTCGGAGAATTTGAACAATTCATCAAATTTCAAAGTTAATTTTCAAGTAAATACTGTGAAGTGTGAATGTTAATAAGTAAAATGTTAATAGGAATAAAAATAAAATAATACATATAAGTAAGAGAAAATGGTAACAATTATTATAAGCAATAATTATTAGCCTGAAACATTCGTCAATATTGAAAAACTCTCCCGAGAAAAGATACATGCGCCGACGGGACTCGAACCCGCACCCCTCTGTTTGCCGGACAGGAGCTCTACCATTAAGCCACGGTGGGTTACCTCCTACCCGCCAAATGATTCAATATATACCTAGTGTTTCATTCAACAATTATCGCTTATTATATATTTTTTTTAAATATTTTTTCTTATTATATTTGTTCACCTGCAAACAACCAACTTTATTGTTATATGAGAAAGGCATGTAAGTGCTAACTCTCTTACTAGGTGGCGTCGAGACATATTATATCTACATTTTTTGGTGAAAATACTTTAACTTGTCAAATATTGAAGCATTTCTCCATTTCAGCTACTAACCAGTCAAGTCGTACCCACGTTTTTCCTTCATTTTTGATAAATTAAATGATTAATTTAAAATTCATTTACCTATGCAAATTTAAACGGTGAAATCGGGAACATAAGTAGGGGCTTGTTCTCTCCATGATAATCGATGTGTTATTATTTTTTTTTTATCGAGATGGTGGTTTCTGTCATGGAAGTAATAATTTTTATGAATGAAATGCGGGGTTTTATTCACCGAACGTATAATTTGACGAATTAGTAAAAAGCTTTATTTAAAATCTGTCTTTTAAATATTTAACCCCTTGATATTAACACGACTGGCAGAGAAGTGTAAAAATAAAATGTTTTCACAGTGTTATGTAGTTTTAATTTTAATTTTATTTCGGGCGGGTGTGGGCGGGGTGGATTTTCTACAAATCTACAGTATAATTAAATAATTTTGGTCCGCCTCTGCACAGGACTCCCTAGTGAGAAGGACAAAGAAATACAATATAAATTCACTTTTATATTTTGTATGTACAATTATTTTATATAGTCGCTAAAATAATAAAAAAATTAAAGTCCGAGATTGATGAAAATTTGCACACTCGGCTTTCAAAACAAGAGGAAGGTCACTGTCCATATCTGATTTCTAAAAAATCTGCCCAAAGCCCGGTCAACGCCGGTGACTACCTACAGCTAGTTATATTATGTATAAAATAGTAAAAAAAAGGTTTTTATTCAGATACGTGTAGGTAATTTTACTTTTTTATTTTAATTTTTTATTAATAAGCAGTTCTATTCTATTCTATTCTATTACCTATTAATATTCACCGTAATATAAGTATTATTAAATAATTTATTGCCTAGTATCTATAAAGTTTCGTGCATACGAACCATATAATATGTGGGCGTGGGCTATCTTACAATATCACTCGACGTGCAATTCCATACAGTCGTCACAGACGGGTAAAATTTATAATAAATATATGTCATACTTGTATAGGATTGAATGGACACGCCCACAAATATTCACATATTACTAGATGAATTCCCGACGTTGCCTGGACTTTACACAGAGTTTTTCAACTTGACAGTGACCTTCCTCTTGTTTTGAGAGGTCAAGTGTGTAAAATTTTATCAATCTCCGAATTAATGTGTAGACTTTTATAAAAAATATTAGACTTTTTCATGTTAAAACTAGATTAAAAAAAACACAAATCAACATAGCCAGCAAGTTCTCGAGGCCCTTAAACTTTTTGGCGGTCAATCGTGAGGTTTATCTCGGCCGTTTAAATCCAAATATAGTTGTCAAAGAGCAGCTGGCAGAGAACTCCACTTGCCCGGAATCAGGTATGTCATGATTCAACTCATCAATTATTTTGTACCAAGCTTATGATAGATGTACGAAAATATATAGGCATGCGTTATTTATGATCGCCGAAAAAACTACAAGTTACCAGATGAAAAATTACAAAATGATAACCGTTGAAGTGAAATTAAAGAGGGGAAAAATAATTTACTCTAAAATCGTGGCATTTGGAAAAAAACATTTATGTATATTTTTCGGTAATGTTAATATTGTGTAGATATAATCTAATATTATCTCTCTCTCTCTCTGTGGTTTCAATCCTGGGATTGGTTTGCAGCAATTTCCTTTATTTTTTCTTCCATTCTTCCATATCTTGTGCGGCTCTTTTGAAGTCTGCATATGATGAGCAGCGCATGTCCACCAGCAGGTCCTCCAGGTACTCTCGGCGTGGGCGTCCCCTAGAGTTTGTCCCCTCGGTCATACCCTTCATTATGGCATGCAAGAGGCCTTCTTGTCGTATTATATGGACGATCCATCTTGCACGCCTTTCGGACAAGGTCCTGAGCAGGTACCTTCCTCCTTTGATTCTTTGGAGAACCTCCTCATTTGTAATGTGGTCTCTGCAGGAAATTCCTAATAGTATTCTATAGGACCACATCTCAAAAGCCTCTAGTCTCCGTTTATCTCTTTCGGATAGGCACCATGTATCGCAGCCGTACATCAAGAAACTCCATACATAGGTCTTGATGAGGAGTATTCTCAGTTTTAGGTCTATATTATTCGATTCTATTATTTTCGACTTTTTATTGAATGCAAGCCTAGCCTGGTGTATATTACCTACAAATTATTAATCGTACTTTTCATGTTACCTGTAAAAAAAATTATTTTTTATTTTTTATATGAATGTGGTGTGATGAAATTGTGGTCTCCGTTTCAAATAATAATAATAAATATCCATATAAACTTACCACAACCTGAAATGCGGAAAATTCCAAAACGATATGAAATTCACGTTTTTTGAATTAAAGGGGAGCTAGATTGGGAAATTATACATAGTGCGCCGGCCGTTATCTTCTAAATTCTTTATTTAGATTGCGGTGATCAATAGCCCGGTAGGTAGAATGCTCGATTAGCAGTCAGTCGGATCAAGTTCGTATGTACTCATGTTCGGTATGTCGTCACGTAGCCCCCATTCTAAAATGGGTGATGGAGGACATTATTTGTGGATAAGGAGGACATTTCCCTTTCTCCACACGGATTCCACCTGATAATCACTGAATCACCCACTGAAGCCAATAATACTTAGCTCTTCCAGAACGGATACGTTTGTGCGTCTTTTCATCCATGGAATTTCGAGCATTTTTCTCCAGCACAACATTTTGAGGGCGTCTATCCGCTTTCTTGAACAGACTCTAATACCCGAGGCACACGTGGCCAGTATTTCAAGCCAGGATAGCAATCTACTATGTCGGTGTCCTATCATTTCAATATCCTGGCTTACTCTTCTGGCTGGCACGAGCTAGAGGGGTTTACACGATGCTAGGAAATTTTAAACCAGTATCTTTGCGACATTGCTATATCTAAAGTAACAACACGTCCATAGGGAAACTATAACAGTAACCATCATTTAATAGCTTTGCTGGCTACACGAAGCTAAACACAAAGTCAAGATAGTTACTTCGATGGTGGGGGACGCTACTAGCAAAAACCCCATCATATTAAACTATCCTGGCTTGAGATGCTAGCGTACTGGCCTCTCCACTAGACTCACTAGGTTAAAAACAAAGCTATATAGTTCACTAGGTTAAAAACAAAGCTATATAGTTCTGTTTACGTGTAGATACTTACTAGCTTGCTAGATTACCAGCAATAGCATGCTGTCGTGTCTTGAAATATTAGCTTTTGTGGTTCGGGCATAAGTTTCACGTTTCCACACCGTAGAGAAATATGAAATAAGAAATCTCATTTTCATGGCAAGCGTTATGTCTTTTATATATGGCATTTAGATTTCTAGTGCGCTCTTATATTATTATATTATTGGTTGGAAGACCAGCTCTACCCTAGTCTCAAATTGCAAGTACATATTAGGTGTCAATCACAGGGGTACAGAAAAGCTTAGGAAGTAATCAGGTATTAATGACCGTGGAAACCTCAGAGCCGAACTGATCTTTCACCTGGTTACGAAGGCTACGTATTAATATTTTATTAATTATTTATATTCCGTATAATATGTGAACTGCGAACCGTTTTTTTATGATTTTAGACGTTATGTTCACGACATGAACTCGCGGGGTATATCTCAATCAATTTAGCTGTAATTATATTTGGTTAATAGATAGTTTAAAGACTCGCATATTCTATGCCAATAATTAATTGAATTCCTTACGAAAGACGGTCCCCTTAGATTGGGAGAGATGTCAAGTTGCATACGTTTTCTACGCTATTTGAGACATTTTAAAGTTTTTGTCATAATATCATAATAATCCCGTCAACTTGTTGTCTTCTGATGTGTAATAATAGGGAGGACATTTATTACAAAAGATAAATATTTTTTATGGAGAAATAATGGATTAATTCTATCAAACGTTTGAAGTGTGCAACCACCATAGATGAATTATTGTAACCACTCGTCCTTTGTAGACTATGAATCTCATTGTGGGTATTGTATGGACACAATTCATTCATTCACTATAATATCTATTCAATCTTCTCATAATTGATCCCCAATATAAATTGTAATACATGTTACATGTAAAAAACAAAGGAACAATTTACGTAGCACAATAAAATTGTCATTGCAAATGCATCTTGTCAATATCTTATGAATAACTTATACACAATACAATGTATTATTTTGCAGCCATTTACAGATAATCTAAACACCTCACATGTGATTAGTTGATATTTGCGATTTATAAGCATATTTTCTTCTATTTCAGTTCGGCCAGAACATCTTACGGTGACAGTGCTATTGGACAAGTATAATTGAAACGAGAAGGCGATTTGTGCACCGTTAAAGCAAAAATCACACCTGAAAACAAACTTAGAACCCCTTAGGCTTAAAACCTTAGGCTTATGATTTCACTTGTATTTGCAACGAATAGCAACAGTATTTATATACAATAACAGAAGCGATGAGATGTTGACATTTTACCTAATGTTTTTCTATATTAAAAGCAGTTAATCTTGAATAAAAAACGCCTCGACTTTTGACACCTAAAAATCATTCCTCCCTTCATTTTTCCATATAAAATGACAACACCTGTTGAAAATAAATACAAATTTTGGATAGTGATGATGTCACATAATTCTCCATGTTTTCAGTGGATCTTGAAAAATGAAAACTTTGACAATTGTTTTAACTATTAAAACTAACTATAAAAATAAAAATGCAGTTATTTAAAATTCGTTATTTTTATTTCATAAAAAAAAAATTAAAAAATTGGACTTGAAAAATTTAGCAACTAATTGGTCCATTGATAAATCAGCCAGATTGATGGCAGGGGGACCGCCTTCCACCTAGCGGATATTTTTTAACTTCTCAGAAAAAAGTTCCATTTTCATACGGGTTTATAAATGTATCCGTACAGGTGACCAATATGTTTTGCTCTCTCTACAATGGCTACACTTCCTGCTATGAAGATAATTTTAAACATCGTAATCGGAAATATAAGTAAAAACGTGATTGACTCAAACAACTACAACATTTCACTCCCCTATCATAATTTAAGTTTAAAAATTATGGATATTTCAAATTTTAAATAAAAGCTCTCGGTCTAGACCAGCGGTTCCCAAACTCCACTTGGATGTTGGCGTTCCATCCCAGACATTTCATTGGCGATTATTTACCTACATTTGTTCTACTCCCCATTTATAAATTAATATGAAAGAAAGACAATACATTAATATACCAGTATATTTTTTTTTGTAAATATTTTATTTCAAGTTAGTCCCAATTTCCCGAAGTCAGTGTGACTATGACATCCCCAAATGAGGTATGTTTTGAGGATGAACGAATTGGGATATGAATTATAATCTTCACGAAAACATTGAAAAAATGAGAAAGGTGAAACCGATAAAAATATTACCGAATTTTATTATTCGGATTTTTTTTATTTTTACATTGGCTCCCCACCGGAGGCCCTGAGGAAATTTTTTTCTCAGGGCCTATGTCATCTTTGAAGATGTTTTGTGGAGGGTCTTTTAAGGGAAAGGAAGGAGAGGAAGTCCTGGGAAGGAAAAAGATTTGAGGGGTGGGTAGGAATCTGGGGATGGATATGTCCAGGAGTGATGGACGATGGGAAAGAAATATAGTTTTTGGGATATACGAGAATTTATTAAATGTCTTTAAAATTTGTACCGGGATATATATTTTAAAATGATTATACTTAATAGTTTTTCTGGGATAACCTCAATTATAGAGCATGTGTTGTAAAAAAACAACACGGATATAGAATAAAACTCTCGTTTATGGTAATAATTACCCCATTCCTGTGCGGGAGGGTTACATTATGAGTATTTTTTTTTCTGTGTCTGGTTATTATCATATTTAAAAAAATTAGATTATTAATGTTATCTTCTTCTTCAATGATATATATTTTTTACTATTGACAACGATTTATCTACCTGTGTTGTTTTAATGAAATTATAAAGCAATCTTTAATTATTTACACGAATAAAAAACCTCACGATAGTATGGTAAAATTCAAAAATAAAAATAAATTGACTTCAGTTACTTAATTTGACAGCAGCTGTCTATACAGCTGCTATAGAGTCTATTTATTTTTATTTTTTATTATTATTTTAAGAACTATCTTGAATATTAGTTTAACTGTACGGAAGATAAAGAACATTTTTCTTGATTAACAAAGCACCCTAAGTTATTAAAAATATAATATTGTATTCTCAAAAAAATGATGCGACTTTGAAATTATGAAAAATGTTTAAATTCAGAAAGTTTTAGAAGTCGTCACTACAACAAAAGCACATGCTAAAGGCTTATTCGAGCCACAGTGTTGTGAGCGATTTGGTACGCCTTTTTGCATTCCGAATATATTATTACCTGTAGCACTTTAAGTTTGTAAACGGGATTAACGAGCATCTCCGATCCACCATTTACTAGTCCGGCGGTGATCTATTAAAATCTTACCAATCTCCAGTCATCTCACGTTTAACGTTTTTTTCTGTTCAGTATCCAGTGCAGTGGAAAAGGGTTCAATTTATACAATCTTTCCGATATTAGAACATATTTTCTTGTAGTTTTTATTTCAAACTAGATAAAACGGTTTTATATTTTCTTATACACTTAAACAGTAAGTACGGCCTTGGCATATTATGGAGAATAGGGTTGATTTTATAAAATTGTTTTAATATTTTAAGTTTTGTAATTATCTTATGTCTGAAGACCTGAGAGCAGTAGAAAATTATTGTACGCTGTAAAATTATGATATTGATAACAATCAAGCAATGAAACAGTAAACCAAATAGAAACTAAAAAAAGATTTAGGTGCCACTGAACCTGAACTCGGATCCAACACTTGTTTCAAGTAACACCACGTCACCTCTGATCCAACCTGAGATTATTTCTGTATAATATATTATGTATTTATTTTTTGAAAATCATTAATACTTTTTCACGCAAAACAAACATATTTAGTGTGTACCTAAAGGTAAGTAAACTATTGTTTTTCACCAGATTCATTAGAAAACTTATGGAAAAAAAAGTATCTATTTATTGAACAAATGCTGATAGGTACTTACGCTGATGCTTGTACCTACGCAAAAAACGTCTCTGACCGATTTCTATTATTTAGGCAAACCAGTTGTGCTAGCACGGTCGCTCGATATGAAGTTACCGACCGATTGTCGGTAACTTCTCATCGTTCCCTAGGACAACTGCAGATCTCAAACGTACAAACGACAGTTGATATCGAATATATTAAGGACACTTAGTCATTGTGAACTGTCACCTATTCGTTTGCGATCTGGAGTTGTCGTAGGGAACGATGAGAAGTTACCGATAGTTATCCTACCGATCGTTATAGAGCAAGCGTGCTAAGGCCTCAGATTAGGATTAGGATGAGCGTGCATATTTACTATACTAGGTGTGGCTATTAAATAACGCTGCTACAGAAGAAGTACCTATGCACCAAACGCCAGCGACCGACACCTGTTTAGCGTGAAGCCCTCTTCTTCGAATGCAGTACCTCTCGCTTCCGCAAACCAATCCGTATAGCCGTAGCTTTCTTTCGCATTAGAGTTGTTTTTTTTTGTTTCGCCGGAAAAATGTTAAGTATAACAAATAGAGCAATAAATTGTTGTGAAATTTCACATAAAACTTGGAAATGAAATCTGCGTTTGAGATTTGAATCTGTTGAAGCTGTGGAAGAGAAAGCGGCACGCATCCTGAAGGAGTTGACAGAAGAAAACTTCCAGCACTGTTTCGAAGAATGGAAGATTCGCATAAAGCGTTGTAGGGATAGAGGAGTGTATATTGAAGGTGATAAATAAGTAAATATGTATGAAATAAAAGTAAGATGTTTTCCAGCGTCAATCTTGTTATTTAATAACTACACCTCGTATTGTCCTCTCTGACCAAGTGATGACTAATGCAAAATGTCATATTTACGTAATTTAATTTTACATAAGATGTTAAATTAATACGAAGCGCCTCGCTGCTCACATGAATTTTGCCAATAAGTGGTTAAGATAACGTTTAAATAACAACAAAAAAAAACTAACATTTATTTTCTAGGTCAACTTAACGCCAAATATAAACCACTTTTTTTTTTAATCAAACTAGTCGGTTATTATAAAATTTTCAATATTTCTTCCTTAGTATTTTAGACATGACCAGTTCCATTCTATCTTGTGAATCTACTCATTGGAACAAAAACATAATTGCCAATGTAAAATTACGAACCATTACAAAAATTATTCAAATCGTTTAAAAAAACTTTAATTACGCTAGAACGGATCTTATGGCTCGAATCGATTTACAAAAAATTGGACTGGTTCCTGAAAGAAATTTTTTTTACATTTGTGTTTATATCCGATACTTTCTTTCAGTTTTTTTTTATTCGTTATCCATTCAATTTCAACGGCCTCGGAAGGCTTTGAAGCAAAGAATAGACGCTTACCTCGAGAGTGTTTTCTCTTGGGGTAAGAATAATCTCGTCGAATTTAGTGTTTTAAAGACTTAATCATGTCTGATTACGTCTAAAAGGGATCGAAATGACAATCTGGTCTCGTTCAACGGTAGCATTCTTCCGAACAGGTCATCCATTGATATGCTCGGTGTAACTCTAAGTGACCAGCTCAGATAGGGGGGCTCCATCAAAGCGTACTGTACAGGGCCCGCAGATGCTTTAATAGTACACAACTGCTAACCCTTTACAAATCGCAAGTGCGCCCCATGGTTGAATTTGGCAGCCACCTCGGATCTGTAGCTCCCTGAAAAGTACCTGAAAAACACCCTCGACTCTGTGCAGAGACGGGCGGTCCGTTTGATACATTTTCCCGTCTTAATAAACGGATTGCAATCTTTAGAGCACAGGCGTCGGGTGGGAATGCTCTCCTTGTTCTACCAGTATTATAATGGAAGATGCTCCGAGGAACTAACGTCATTGATCCCCCAGCACCGGTGCATAGTTGGGAAACACACCGGTGCATAGTTGACATTTGTCACATGAGAACGGGTCATTTCTACGACTCGTTCTTGAGTTCAACAGCTCGGCTATGGAATGATTTGCCGGCCTCTGTGTTTCCTCCTTCCTACAACACGGGTCTCTTCAAGACCCATATTCACTCCTTTCTCTCCTCAAAAATACCCTGCACGCAGCATCTTCAAAGATGACATAGGCCTTGAGGGAAATTATTTTCCTAAGGGCCTCCTGTATGGAGTTAATATAAAAAAGTCAATTTACGTGAGGATATCGGTAGTTATAAGTAGTAATTGAAGATTAGAACAAATAAAAATCTTAACCTGAAGGCAGAAAATCTACTCGTTCAGTGGAAATTCTTGGTAACGCAAATATAAATATTAAATCCATAATTATCTATACACGGAACTTTTAAAAACTCATATTCATGTGAAAAAAGGACAAAGCGTGTTTTCTATTTGTCAAGAGTTCAATAAAAAAAGTATTTATTGACTAAGCGTATCGAAGCCCTATTTTAACTCGACCGTAGTCTATTTATGTCTGTCTGTAAATTTGTTTGTACATACCGATTCCGAATCAAGATAAAAATGTTCACTGAAGATTCGTTTTTCAAACGTGAAACCGTCGTGTTTATTTTGACTTTCTTATTCCCATTTTGTCAATATTATATTATCTACCTAATACATGCACAAAGAAAGTTGGAAAAAATAATTGAGATAGTGACGTTTCATTGGACAAATTGTGTAATTCTTTGATTCTTAATTTGATATGTAAACAAGAATAATATGTATGATGATAAAAAAATGACAATGTAGGTTATCTATTTAGGTACACTAAACACACTATGTAAAATAGGAATAAAAAAGAGTTGTGAAATAGAATTTCGTAGTTTAGTCCAGAAAACGAAATTTGTATATTTCTTTTAACTTAATAAATATATGTAATAGGTAACTATATTATTGAAAAGATTTAAATTGAATATTTGAAGAAGATAGGGGGCCTCAAGAAAACATGAGAGCAAGATAACACAAGAATAAGTCGGGGACATCCAAGGAAGAAAATGTCGCATTGTATTCTTGAGTAAGGTCATGTCAAAAATTAGAATAAAAGTACTTTAGGTTTGCATGTATTTGGTTGAAGCAGGGAGTGGAATCTATAATAGTATCTAATAATCTGTTAGTGGAATGTCTTTGAAGCTATTTGAACTTAAAGAATTTATAATTATTGCCCTACACATAAAAATACCGCCATTCGCGGAAAATACCGCATCCCGACATTTTGAATGAATAAAGGCTCCGTCAAACTGAAAGCGTACTTACCGCGCGTCAAGGCGTCAGCGTAACGTCGCGTACTTTATATTTGAACGGCTTCGACGCGCAAGCCAGCGCGTTCGGCGTCAGTAACTGTCAGTCGGTCTTCGCCACGATGTCCAGCGATTCAGATGAAGATAAGTTGTTACTGATGTGTGCATTATCATGTTCCCGTAGTAATAGAATATGGGTGCATGATATTAATAAGAAGAGGAAAGAATTTGGAGAATATCATCGTTTATTCCGGGAGCTTTCATCACATGAAGATCGCTTCTTTCAATGTCACGAGAGTGCTTCGAAGAATTGCATTCACTTCTGCAACACCAAATAAGCAAATGCACCACAAATGCGCTGTTCCTAGTGTCATACAAACAAGAATGTTTTTTACGGACACATTCAATTAACTTTTCAGCAACCATTTTTACCACAGTCGAGCAAGAACTCCCGGCGTCAAAGGAAATTTTGTAACAAAAATAAAACGTGGCGTTTTGCCGCGGCGGCAGAGTTTCGCGTATTGCTACGCGCTCGCTCTGTTTGACCGGTTTAGACATGTTCAGTACAACACAACATAGCGTTATACGTCCGGGACGTATTAACGCCATGACGCGCGTAAGTACGCCTTCTGTTTGACGGAGCCTTAACGCTTCCCTGTTTTTTAATAGGGTAAGTACCTAACGACTCGACCGTTTCCGCCGAGGGTCATAAACATCAAATCGGAAATTATGTTAATAGCTGTTTTCTCGGGTTAGCTCTTAAGGTCAGTCGTTTTTTTTAATTAGGTATCATCTAGTAGTATCACCTAGTAGTTATCTAAACTTATGAATAAGCCAATAAATAACTAAATGTAGGATACGAGTATCATGTTTCCCCACGCGTGTTCGCGGGGTACCTAATAATAATAATTGTAGATACTTCGTATTTTTTGTTTGGTTTTGGTTTATTCTCGACATTCTGAATACTCTATCCGTGCCAACTACTTTTGTTAAATGACCGTAATATTTTTTGAAAGGTGAAGAAACCTAGAATTTTTCATTCGGCATTTTACTTATTTTTCGGTATATGTATATTTGCACATCGTTACAGAGTTGAAGTTACCAGTGGGTATCGCTCTTGAGATTACCTTTCTGAATAGAAACGTTGATTAAAATATCTTTGGATTTAGTGAGCATATCTGAATAGCCAGGCACTTCCACCTTCCTTTTCCCTTCATCCTTCTCATTACTCACTCTCTTCAAGCACGCAACATTCTGAGGTTATGGGAAGTGGGTTAGCATCAGCTAATGGGATCGCATCGTAATAATGGCTCCGGGCTGTTAGGACACTTATGAGGCATGTATCACAAAATACAAAAGATTTTATTTGAAACGTAATTTTGTTCCTATATACGAATATATCACACACTCGTACAATATATCAATACATCGTATTTATACCAATATACGATCCAATAGGAAGCTTTTTACACAGAAAGCGCGTTGTCAATGGCGAAAATAATCCAAGAACCGATTTTTAAAGTGCCGCTGACCGTACGTCCTCCCCCGTCCGGTTCTCCCGCAGGAGCAAGAAATATCAAAAGTGCTAAAAACTTATGGCGCATCCTATACAATAAAATCATTTTTCTCGTATAAAGGATGTTAAGGGACGTACTTGACTTATTTGAACCAGTGATTCCTGACGTTATTTGGAGTAAAAAATGTAAATAAAATTTTGGTCTCCGGTGACTTTTCCGATGCCTTGTTTTTTCAATTTTTTTATCTTCAAAATCAAACAATTTTTTCCGCATGTTGTCACTGGTTACTGGGCCAAGTAACCGCTCAACCTCTTACCCTGCCCCCAACTGTCCAACACCTACTATTTTTTACGTTTTTGTAGAAAAAGAAAACTTCAAAAATGCCACCGGAGACCAAAATTTCATTTGCATTTTTTACCCCAAATTATGTCAGGAATCATTGGTTAAAGTAAGTCAAGTACGTCTCTTAACACCCGTATAATATGTAGAACACAGAAAGTAAACGAAAATAAAAAAAGAACTTTGATGGTAGATCGTAAATTTATTTGAATACTGACTTTCATTCCATTGATGTTGAAAATTCGTTTAGTTCATGACCCATCGTATAAGAATTACGATGGGAACTTCAGACTGTATAAGTAGATAATAATTAATGTGCCCGAGGCGTCAACTCACCTCTTTAATTAAAAAAATATATTTTACTGTATTTGGGAAACAATCAGTTTTATTCGCATATTTTTCATAATACCAGCGCACATCCGTGAAAAATCAGCGATAGGTATATATTATAAGTTCATTTTATGAAATAATTTTCTGTTAAAATATTATATTATAGGTAGGTACTTCATAGCTTGTCTGATTTATTCAAGCAGTTACAATTTTGAAAATGGCACTTAGCAAATAAGAGATATATCTAGAGTTTATTGATCCGGAGACACACAACCGAAATTATTAAAGTGAGTTGCCGCATACAAAAGAATGCCCAAGCGCGCCCTGCCCGTAGTGCCCGTGTGCCCAAATATTGTTTACATTATTCTAATGTTATGGCCCAACCGAGCCTTTGTCCTACTTTCAAAACTAAACATGGTTTTGCCGTTGACCAATCTCCAAATAAAGTAGTTATTTATTTGGAATTTTGGCATACAAATGAGAATATGGTTTTCATGGTCAAATTTTATTTTCGTATTTATCTTCGTGCCCTAGAACTTCGTGCATACTAATTTTATTACTTGAATAAAATCAAAACTTCAAGCCTTTAAAACAGGTATCCAGTACCTACTATCATTTTATCTACTCGAGCGCTTTTTGCCACAATATGGCACTATTTCTAAAACCACGGATTACTATGTTGCCAAAATATGGCAAGTATTCTCTAGATTCTGTAAAATGTTTTAAAGTTAACAATAAAAGTTATCAATAGAGGGATATGTGATAATAGACAAAAGATAGGTGAATTCATTGGCTATATAGACCTATAATAAGTTTGTATGTCTCCATATTCAAATTCGGAGGTATGATTTTTTTTAATGTGGGCGGAAAAATTTCCTTTAGTAATCGCTCAATTTATTATTCGGTCTAGAATGTAGTAATTATTCTGTCTAGAATAATGGCCCTTCCAAATTAATCGAAAATAATTATTGCATTTGATTAGAAACTTTGGTCAAGTTTTTAGATGCCCGATTATACAGAGATTTTTAGCATCTCAAATGTCTTTATTACAGGTATGTACCTACATACCATAGACATAAAAAATGATAGACCAGACCATAGGTAAAGGGGAGCAAACCAAGTTGCGTGGAGCGGTGAGGCGAAGTGACCGTCTTCCTTTCTGTGATTTGTGAATAAATTTATCTGACAGTAGGTGTACAAGGAACTCGAATTGTAGAATTGTAAAACAAAATATGTTTACGAATTACTAGTCCTTTTTACAAAAGCGCGCAAATTTATAGCTGCGTAAATTTTTTTACTACAAATCCCAAATCTGGTAAACAAAAGTAGAGGCTTTTTTAAATGATTTAGTTAGACCGTTTTACAAATGTGTTTTAATTAACCCACCTCACTCATTTTTAGCGTCACAACATTATTAGTTAGTGCGGTTAAAACCGAAAATTCAGATCCTACTCAGAAAAATCCCTGCTAATGTCTGCGCCGCGCACCATTGCCTTAGCCAACTTTAAACGTGCGCTGCTTTAGCCATTGCATTGCTTTAGCCAACTTTAAACGTGCGCTCTTCGGCGGTCAACATGGTCTGTTGTCGTAGTTTATTCAAAGCATTCTTGAAACCTTCTAGTGCCAAAAATATGGTCACATGGTTTGCCCCTTTGTCGAAATGATTCCCAGATTTGATGTTAGGGCAAGTCTATCAATTTGTATGTCTATGGTAGGCACGCTACGTTTTGATTAGGCGCAGGTCCATACTGGCCAACTCGTTTATTATTATAAAACATTTTTTAACCAAGGGAAAATTTTGATCGTTTTAAATATAGTTATTTACGAACTCAATAATATACCTACTTTAAATACAATCACGCTCAATATGATAAAGGGCAACCCGGACCAGAAATAACATAAATTTCTAACAATTCACACCATTCGGGCAATCCGTTTGATATTGCAATTTCTGAAACAAGTTGGGAGCTGGGTGGAAATGTTGATTGGTGAATAATGTATTTATTTAATCCATATAGAGTACAATTACATGATTTTTTTCAATGCCTGTCTCACTAGGTGTTATATTATATTTCTTATGTTATGTTATATTATATTTCAAAGCAAGGCGTTAAGAAGAATTAGAATAATTGCAACATTTAAACAACGTTTAAGTTACCTGAGTAAGAACGGGTCGTTTTCAAAACTTATTGTCGTGCTGAAAAGCTTTGCTGTATCTACTAATTTCATAACTTTCTTCGAAATCTTTCCCCATACAGCATCACAACGATAACACATCTACCTAATGACCGATAATTGTTTGGAGTTATAAAAAAACCCTGCATTTATAATTTGATACCATTATTGAATCGGTCTTGTTTCTTTTCGCGGTCGTATAAGTGCGCCGACTGTGCTGAGTAGCTGAGTACGGCTTGACGTGTGTATCCGCTGTATTGTATTGTTGTACGCGAAGTCGAATCCAATAAATTATTGGCTAGCAGCAATTGCATCCTTAAATCATCTCCTAATCTGAACAACCGTGCTTATTTGTAGGCACGAGGTATAAATATTACCCTATTTTGAAATGGGAAATAATCTCTTAACAGAACTCTCTAGAACAGGTCTGATAGCAAGTATTTATATTTGATGGCGTATATGGGTTTATCTTATGTTAATCGCTTCAAAGGTGCGTTTCACATTTTAACGCACAATTCTATGATACTACATTCCTACAATAGCCATAACAGTATAACATCTGGTAATAAATTATGAGACGGCGCGGAAAACAATACATCGCGCTTCCTAGAGGTCAAATGTTAATATTTTTATGGCGATATAATATTGTGATTAGAATTAATAAGCTGGCATTATTTTTTATTGATTTACGCACCTGCGACTATATCCGACATGAATACAGTAATCCTCATCAATCACGGGCTTTGGTTCTTATAAAGAAGCGTGGAATGTCAATCGCGGATAGGTTTACCAGATCCGAAAATTAGTTTTCCTGACAAAATCTCTAACATAGCAAAATAATTCCTATAAACTCACCGGATCCATAAAACCACTTATCCTGAGGGAGGAGGGGGGAGGGGGAGGGGGGGGGGGGAATTTTTTCCTATAAAATCATGTTTTTATTTGATTCTGGCAGGAAATCCGTCATCCCGTAAATTCCGTTGCACACAAAATTCCATCATATTTATTTTTTCTTTAAAAATTCCTGATAATTTCCAATTTTCCCTGTTTCCCTGACAGACAGCTAAGATTCCGGACATGTCAGAATTATCCTGTCATCCTGTCATCTTCTTTATTTATTTTTTTATAGTGAATACCTCACAAGAGTCCCAACTGCTCCCGTCTGGAGCAAGTGAGACTATGGCATCCCCAATTAGGGTATGTTATGAGGCTGAAGGTTATGGGGAGGGGAAAGAGACGGATTCCTTCTCCTTTTCCTCCCCAAACCCTTCAGCCTCACAACATACCCATATTTGGGATCTCATGGCCCCATTAGTTTCGGTCAGATAAGATTTTTGTTTTCGGTATTCACATAATAAAAAGGAACGACAAAACATGGGTCCGGCATGATCTCACTCAGTCGCTCTATGTAAAATCATTGGTAATTATAGGGAAATGCGGATTCCATTAGTTATGCATAAATGTGTACACACAGTGTGTACAGAAAATAATTATTGATGATCAAAGAAAAAATGCTGGCATTTGATTGGGCAGCGTAAGATTCGGGTTCGTAAAGCGAAGAGCGCACTGTCTGCACACTTTTATTTTAAATTGATGTAAGATAAATGATACAGCAAAGATTATAATTACACAATTAGGGCAAATGTTAATCATTTTTTAAAATTGACCGGTTTTGGTATAGGCAACTAACATTATCTGCCAGTGGCGTAGCGGTGTGTTTGACTTTCTTTAACATAGATTTCATGGTTGATTTGGGCCTTTTTATGCTTCAAACTACGAGATTAAAAATGTTCAGGTAGAGAAACTGTTGAAAACCATAAAGATTTGATATTATCGTTTGGTAGGTATATATATATATCACATTCACAGAAAATCATCTATAACTCTTATTATTATATAACATATAAATTAATGTAATAACGTACTTGTATATACCTACCTTGCGTCGGAGTTTTGACATAATTTGATATTTTCAGTTATTGTGAACCAGCATAAGTTTGCGAAATATTGAAATTGGAATTTACTTAACACTCATAAAGGTTGATTGGCATGCTGTTACAAATGATTTCGCAGAATTGGATGATATCAAAGTGATCAAAAAAAATTTAAAAAATAACTCAATAGTTCACGTAAACAAATATACTTTTAAAGTTAAAATTTTCAGAGTTGTCCTGTAACACCGTTTACACTTTAACTTCTAAATAATTTTTCTTTAACCAAAAACAAAATGTTCTTAGATGAAGAGGTATAGATTTATTATGACTATTATCAAGCTAATCTCCATAACGTCCTAAGATCGATCTGCTGCTATATAATTATTATAAAGGTAATCTTCTCAACGTCATAAGATCGATCCGCCGCTATATGACTATTATCAAACTGTTCGCAACGTCATAAGATCGATCCGCTGCTATATGACTATTATCAAACTGATATTCGCAACGTCATAAGATCGATCCGCCGCTATATGACTATTATCAAACTGATATTCGCAACGTCATAAGATCGATCCGCCGCTATATGACTATTATCAAACTGATATTCGCAACGTCATAAGATCGATCTGCTGCTATAAATTATTAGTTCCACGCTCCCTGTCTATTAACGCTTAAAAAAAAGTTTGACACGTATTTCTCGCATGCTAACATGGAGCCCCACAATACTTAAAAAAACCCTCGACTCTTGTGCAGAAACATGCTATCCGTTTGATAGATTCTCCCGTCTTAACAAACGGGTTGCAATCTTTAGAGCACAGGTGGGAATGCTGTCCTTGTTTTGTTGTCCTATCTCTTCAAGACCCATGTTCACTCCTTCCTCTCTTCAAAAAGACCCTCCAAACAGCATCTCATGAGATGACATAGGCCCTGAGGGAAATTATTTTCCTCAGAGCCTCCCGTGGAGTTAATGTAAAAAAGTATTATTTATTTTGTATTTCAAGCCCAGCTGCGCAATTTAGATGTTATTTATTTTATTTTTTATTCACAAAGATCATCTCAATAAAAATAACAAAATCAAACAAAATAAAAAACAAAATCAAACAAAATTAAAAACAAAATCAAAAACAAAATCAAAAGCAAATACCATAAAATAATCTAAAACAAGGTCAAAAACATAATCAAAAACGCAAAAAACGAAATAGATAAATACAAGGGGAAAGTAAAGTACGAAGGTAAATTGAATCGAAGCAAACCTATGTGGATTGTTTAGTAAAATATTGTTGTTATTTTTTCCGATATAAATTCTACTATGGCTTGTTTATATTATTCTTCTGAAGAAGAAGATAACACTAATAACCTAAATTAAAATATGAAAATGAACAACAGACAGAAAAATAATAAAAGATAACGGTCGCAACTAGGACAACCTCACGCCCCGGTAGGACTGAGGTTCTGGGTTCGTGACCCAGTTGCGACCGTTATCTTTTATTATTTTTCTGTATCTTGTTCATTTTTATATTTTAATTTAGATTATTAGTGTTATCTTCTTCTTTAATGATATTTTTCTGTATCTTGTTCATTTTTATATTTTAATTTAGATTATTAGTGTTATCTTCATACATCAATGGGAATAACCTTCAAAAGTTATGAAAAGACAGATTTTCTTATAAAAATTGCAGTATTATCTGCCCATGAAATAAGTTTTCCCGTTATTAGTAATTTAAAGATACAAGGAAGACGTGGCACGATCAAGTTAATCAGATACTTGAGTCGGGCCATGTCAAGAGTCAGAATAATATAAGAGTGTATATGAGAAGATGTATGAATGTGAATGAGGCAAGGAGTGTGTGCCAAGACCGAGTTGTTTAGCGGTCCGTCCTTTCTGCCTACCCCTGCGGGGAAACGGCGTGATGGTTAGTTAGTTAAAGATATTATTAACTTATAAGTTGAATAGAAGAGGGTCCATAATGGTGCCTTGGGGTATTCCAAAGTTGCTTGTTTTCGGTCCCCAAAAAAAATTCCTAATGGCCTCGTGTGTAGAGCTAATGTAAAAAAATATTGTTCGGTAACAACCACGACTTACATTGTAACAACCTACTGCCACATCCTCCATGAAAATAATAAAATATTAGCTAATTACGGTAAACATTTTTTTTTGTGCCGAGTTTAAAATCATTCATCAAGGCCTTCATTTGATGTTTTTAATCATCTAGAATCCAGAGGATGCTGACTACCGAACATTAGTAAATTTACGTGTCGGTATACTATAAAGCATGAAGGCCCGTCAATCATAATGAAGACAGCTCGTCTAATTCCGAGGCATGTGGGACCACAGAACAACAATTTATATTTGGTTTATAATTCTTCATTAACGGTATAACTGTAGAGAAAATCACACACATATAAATATGAATAAATCTTTCAAAAATTTTTGACAAAATTGCACTCCTTCAAATACATTGATAAAAATAATATCCCACAATTTAATATAAGCAAAATAATTATTTCTGTTGGAGGGCTAACGATACCCTCTAGAACGAACTTCAACAGCACAGCATCACTTTATATTTAAGGGTATAAAATTATTTAACAAATTACATCTAGATATAAGAACGGAGGAAAACTATGGGAATTACAAAAAAAAAAAAAAAATTAAAATTCTCTAATACCACCTCATAACTTTTATTATTGCTTGATATTATGTTTTGCTTATTATTTTCTTGTATCATTTATAACTTACCTTTTTATTACTTTTACTGTATTTTCTTTGTTTTTGTATCATTGTATAACTTACCTATGTTTTTATTAGTTTCGATGAATTTTCTTATAAAATTACTAATAGTTTTTTATAATAATTTTGTAATTTTAATAGATGTAAAAATATATATTTGTCCTCTCCTAAACACAAGCAACTGCTTTATTAGGAGAGTGATTCAAATGTTTTATTTATATTAAGTTGTAAATGTTGTAACTCTAAATATGTTTAAATAAAAATAAAAAATAAAATATCGCCCAAAGGTAATAGTTTAAAAATACTATGTATACAGTACCATCTCTGAACCTAATGGCACCTTTAGCATATTTACATTTGAAATGAATTAGGTATGTTTATAACAAAGTAATTGTTTTATTTCATTAAAATCGTCAAACCACAAAGTTACTGTTTCTGCTGCATTACGCCTAAGCGACAGCCTTAATGTGTAGCATGTGTAATGTGTAACCACCACCCGTAAAGGTTACGCGTTACTCAGCATTACCAAATGGTAGGTTTCGGCTACCGAAGAAATGCTGCCTCCGTTTCTGACGGGAATATTAATTATATCGTGTAAAGCTCCCCGTACCAACCTGCCAATTATCGTACTTGAGGAGGCCCCTTACCGCAAACACATATCGCGAGATAAGTACCACTGCCGTACATTGAATCTTACTGCTCTGTTAAATGTAACTATATACTCCGTGATTACTTGTAGGTAGGTACTTGTAATTGGCGTAGTGTCAGTGGGATTTTTTTTAAACATGATGATCTTTGAAAGGACCAGTTATTCGATTTTAAAATGTCAAGACTCCTTCAGACGCAACACGCTAATATATTCAGAAATGATTTAAAAATAAACAATATAATAACAATGCAAGCTCGTTTTGACAAGACTCTAAAGGGCAGATAATTAATTACCTACAAATGGCTCGGAGTGCCGAGTGAAGAGGAAATAAAGACTTTTAAAGATCTTCTTAATCGTGTTTAATGAGGGCAAAAACTAGGCGAAATGTCTTTCGAGTTTACTTTAATGTAAAGAGTCTTAGGTGGGGTTGTTTCATAGAATTTGAACATTTAATCAAATTTCAATGTTAAAATTTAAGTTCTGTGAAATTTCTATTTAAGTTAAGTTGGAAAAAACAGAACTTACTTTCACATAACTTGAAAGAAACTTTAAAATTTGATGAATCGTTCAAATTTTGTGGAACAATCCCCCCTAAGACTGGATGACTACTTGTTTTCAACATAAGCCGCGTGAGACCTGCTCGTTTTAACGACTCAAACTAAAGACGGTTTATTTAAATTTAACAGGTCAGCAAATATTTTAAGTTTTCATGTTCTGTGTAAGTTCTATTCAAGTTCTGTTATTATATCATTATAGGTGAGTTGCTTCACAAAACTGTAATAATCAAAGTACTTAAATTGAACTTCCACAGTACGTGAAAATTAATTTCACATATTTGTTGAATTGTTCAAATTTTTTTAAACAACCTATCCTGTCGGAAGCTCAGAACTCTGAAATCTATTTTATTTTTTTCTTATCTTTCCATAAAATAAATCAAACATTTCCGGGTTACCGAACAGCTTCAAAAACCAGGTTTACCCTTCGCACTGCATCCCTAAACATGATATAGAGTTAAAGTTCAGGTTGTGAAATGAAAATTTAAAAAATCTAAACCTGCAAACAATTTTAAAGGAGAGCAGTATATATAACGACTTCGTGTTTAATTATTGAAGAAGATAATACCAAAAACTTTCAATTAAAATATGAATGAATGATTTTTGAATTATTAACATTATCTTCAATTTATTATTTCCCATATTTTGGGCTTTTTTTTTAAATTTAAAATAAAAATTTTAGTAGTAAAAATTGTTTGATTTGGTTATAAAGTTTTCTATTCCTAAGCTTTTTACGGTTTTAAATAAGCAGATTGACATCTTTATATATAAAAATCTTGTGTCACAATGTTCGTCCGAGGTAAACTCAGAAACTACTTAACCGATTTTGATGAAATTTGGCTTACTGTGTGTAATTTGGTCTAACTTAAAAGATAGGATAGTTTTTATCTCGATTATTGACCTCAAAATTTATTATTGTTAATCAATTAATTTTTTAAATTTTAAAGTTAATTAATTAAATGTTTTTTATGGGATAATTATTTGTAAGTTCTTTAAGTTTCTGACAGATGGCGGTGTGAGTTAATTTATTGATACAACACTTGGTTATCTAGATAAGGTAACCATCCAGTAGATGGCGTTGTGTTTCGATAGCCACAACAACGCGTGGGCCAGTCAGCTAATAACAAACAAATTTGTACTTATCAATTTACTTATTTATGATATTCCTAAAATTAGTCAACAATACCGTTGACCTCTTGAGTGTTGGATGACATTTGAGAGGTTAAGGCTGAATTACATAGAAAATTAATATCAGAGCATTCCGAGAAACTAGAGTGCTTTAATAAAAAGCAAAGTCTGGAATGACAGTTGCGCAAGCGATTCTGACCTTGTCCTTGTACAGTTTCTGTATACATAAGGGTTAAAATCGCATTTCATTTTTTAACCTCTGTCACCCGCCCGCACGAATTACTCGTTAAACGCCTTTTAGCGGTCGTTAAAGTCACTCGGAAAACAACAAAACTAATTATCTCTTTTTTGCAATTATTCAGTTTTTGTTTTACAGTCACGGCGACGATAGTATATATTATTTTGCACCCATTCTAAAAAACAAATTATTTTAAATCTTTGATTTTAGTGCTTTTGGAAATTCACGGGTCCGACTTTTATTGTACTGAATAAAGTATTTATGTTGTTGATTACAAGATTTAACCATCAATAATCGTGTACCCTTCTGCGCATCACCATAATTCACATGGTTCAACAATACCGTTCCGGGGTTATTAATTACTAGGACTGGTTAATCACTGGGACATTCCATTCAATCTGATAGAAACTATAAAGCACTTAGCTTCTATTGGATGCCCGCAGCTGGCCGGCATATAACCTGCTTTCATTTGTCAGTCGCTTGGGCATTGTTTAATAATATCAAAGTGGTGCATTTGTGATGAGGTTTTAGCATTAATAAATGCTGCCAGGTGCCAAGAACACGATGCAGTTTATCATTGCATTGTTGGGAATGATCGAATTTAGAAATCATGTTTGTAGGAAGTGCAAGGCGGAGAAATGAGATGACCGCCGCATTTGTTAAGCCGTATAATAGACGTCGTAGACTACAGAGTTGAACAAGCTAATTCAGTTTAAACTTTGGCCGAAATCATGGACGAACAGGAAAATATTTTATAATGAATACATCCAACCTAAACATCGTTAGAGACTACCTGCCATAGTTCGCAAATTCGATAAGAAATATCACAAAATTACACAACACGAATTTAATGTTATCATAAATTTAATGTGATTTGTGTAATAAAAAAAACTCGTCCTACAAGTGCCAGAGTAGGTTCTTCGTCTGAAAGCAAAAGTGGTTATTTTTCAATAAGCCGAAGTGATTTATCGTCAGTGGGAATAAATTGATAGATCTAGTTTAGCTCAAATTAAACCTTACGACCTTCACAGCGGACGAGACGATGATCGAGATCTCGTATAATTATAAGAGGTTTCCGAAACCACCATTGTGTTATTGCGTGCTCTGGTTTAAGTTCACTTGTCGGCCATGGAAGTGTCAACTTGTTTACTGTCGGTTTTTGTGTTGTAGCTCTATTTTTATACACACTTAAATTTATTAAATGGTTTATTTAATTTTATTTTCAATGACCAATAAAAAACTTTTTCTTCACAATAAACATTAAGAGAACTGACATAACTTTTTTTTATCAAAGTTTCACGTAGCACTGTAAGCTTTTTCTTTTCATTTGTGTTTTTTCAATAACAACGTCTCATACATCTGACACATTGATATTTAGCAGTGATAGATCGAATATGAATCTGATGTACATAGTATTAATCATTACATTAGCCATTTTAAAAATATCGAGTGCATTTACGTGCAGTTGAAAAAAAAAATTCTTGGACTAAAAACTAAATGATAAAACTTACATTTTATATGATTACACGATTAGATTGTTTATAATTATTTATAGACGAATTTGTAAAATTTTCCTGCGATTCATTATAAACAACACAATTTTTATTGTCACACTTCTGCCACTTTTTACTTCGATAGCTAGAATTCACATGAATCGGAGAAATAAACCAATATGTTCATCTAAAATCTTTAGTTAAATCATTTAATAATCAACAAAACCTAACAAACACCTGTTTAAACAAGATAAACGGATGACGTCTGACGTTTGAGTTTGATTTAACGTTTTGCTATTCGTTGCTAGGTGTCACACTCACTGTTGCCATATCTACGACGTTAATGTGATGAAACATAAATCGAACGTCATTTTCGGTTTAAAACGTTAATTCCGTCCCAAAAAGATCTAGCTTACTCTTCTTAAAAAGTCTTACTTCAAAAATGATTTATGAAGGTCAATTGGATCTAGAATTTCGTTCATTATCTTTTATATAAATATAGGGTCTTTTAATAAGGACGCTTGATTTTAAAATATAAATTAAACAATTTGTGTTCTAATGTAAATAAAACAATTGAGATATACACTAATTTAAAAAAATATATATTATAGTATACTTTGTGGCAAAAAGTGTGGAATTTAACGTCGTTCAAATGTCCGCCGCGTCTTAGCTTGGTGGTTCTTATTCGGAAGGTCCAAATTTCAATGACTTGCGTAAATCTGCCTGGATGGCATTTAATATGGATCGTCTTAAATGGTAGTGTACGTTACGTACTAACTCACTTTTGCAGTTTCTGAGTTAGAGTTTGAAATGAGGGCTCCATATCCTCATCTAGCTCTGCCACAGAGAACCGTGTTGCTGGATCAATCGTAGATTTTTTTAGCACCGTGAACCAATTAGAGATAGGCATTCTTACATTTGTTCTCCAGCCACCCTAAACTAACAGGACCTAAACCTTTAACCTGAATTTATGTCACAATTTAGTTCCAAAATAATGGCGGTATTTGCATAATAAAACCATATTACTCCAAATCTTAACCTAACGTAAACTAACCTTAAGGTATGTCTCTAATTAGCTCCATAGTAACGCTGGTATTTACATAATACAACTATATGCAAAACCTTTGTTTCCTGAAATGTAAAATTTTTGATGTAGTTTATGGTTTAAGACGATCCATACGAAGTTTATATATTCTGTTGACTTTAAGGGAGTCATTTGCACACAACTGTATTTAAGACAGGTTGAAGTCTAAAGGCATAAAATCGCACGATCTTGGTAGCAAGTTCACGTCGCTGCCGCGCGAGATCGCTACCCACAAATCATATTAAATTTAAGCATTTTGGAATGAATTCAGGAGTTGTTTGCTAATTAATGACTCCTACAATTTTTGTTATTGTTTTTAATTTAATAATCGTAAATGCAAGAATTGTTGCACCATTTATATTATTTAATATTTTTTTCCTCATTTGGACCAGTTTGTAAAACTAGACAAGAATCTGTCGAGCTCGTAAAACAAAATGTCACAATTTATTAGCAGGACCGTGAATTAAAGCAATACAAACATAATGTTGTAGATCTCCCACACCGAAACTCTTAATGTGTCAAATATTTTGCATTTTAATTAATCAGTTCATAGCTATAAATTTCACCCGTAAGGCAGTAACAAGTGTCTACGCTCATTTGACATGAAAGAGCATATAGTCCAGTCAAGTTAAACATGAAAAGGGGGTCGTGCTTGCAAAAGATCCGATCTTTCTGAATTTTTTATATGTTGTTAGGACCTAAACCAATATTAAAAAAACAAATTTGCAATTTCCAAAGTGCTGTGCGAGCGGCGGTGTACCCAAAAAACCATGAAATTTTCGGACTTTTTTCAGTTTTTGATCAATATCTCAGTGAAGGAAGGGTCTGACCGGTATAGTTGTTCAACACTATTTTAAAGTAGACTAAATTTGCTACATTTTGAGACCAAAGGAAGTTCTATACAGCAATTGGTTTTTAAGATACAGTTCTTCGAAAATCAACAATTTTTTCCAAAAAATGATTTTTTCTCGAAATGGTCACTTATTTTGTGAAATATTTTCTAAAATACGATTCCCACCTCAAATATTATATGAAATGAAGTTGTAGTAAATTTAATTAGCTTTCATTTGAAACCAAAATGCTACCTGTAAGTCCAGCGGTTCTCTCAAAAATTACAGATAACCAAAGTCAAAGTGGGTTTTGGGGGAAATGAAAATAAACTGATCCCACGTCTTTTTATGGCTTTACTTATCAAACAGTTACAATTTATTTATTTTTGTTATTGTTAACAAATTGTTTGATGGAAAAAGAATAAGATAATTTACCTATCGGAAATTAGTGATCATCAAACATTGTTTTACATACCTACATATTAAAATACTTGTACAAACATCATGGTACCTACTATAAGGACAAATTACATTTACTCAAAAAAGAAAACTAATATAAATCATGTAGGATTGTGTTTTGATGGCCAAATCATGCCATTCTTTTTATCTTAGATGGCACGGGCTTGGGCTCGCACGAAAATGGTGTCTCGAAGGCCGTGATGGACGCTGGGAAAGGCGTCCAGTCCGCAGTCGGGTCATCTTTATCGTGTACCATGCACAATTTGCCAGAGGACTGAGCAGTGGAGTCCAGCCTTTCTGCATCTGCACAGCTCCCAGAGCACCCTTTCTTGCATTTACATGAAATTTTTCGCAGAAGTGCAGGAGGTGCGGGATTAACGGTGGTGGGGATGGGGGTGAGTCCCCGAGAAGAGAGCTTCCACCCCCAATCAGTGGGATTCTAGTTGACACACCGCTACTTCTGCACTTGGAGGTAGCACCTTGCTGCATATGGCCTGTGGCAACGGGCGAGGTTTATACTCGTTGAAGTGACAAACGTCTTATATCTCAGGAAATCCAAAGTATCCCTCGCGATGTCACCCCCATATGAAGCCACAAAGCACTTGATGTCTGCTTCTCTCACGGCTTTTGGGGTGGACGAAGGACGACCTCCACTTGCTCAGCAAGTGGTTCACTCTTGCTCAGGAGTGTGGTGATTTTGGTCTTTCCTTGGCCAAACGGTGCTGTTATAGTATCGCACCCGGTAGACGCTTGGGTGAATAGTACATAACGTCCCTGCACCCCTAGCACGGTCGATCGATATGAAGTTACCGACCGATTGTCGGTAACTACTCATCGTTCCCTAGGACAACTGTAGATCGCAAACGAATTGGTGACAGTTTACAATGACTACCATGCTAGCACCCCTGGTGGTTGTAGCAGGTCGTAGAGTAGTGACAGCAACCAGCTTCGCCCTTCGTGCTCTTCTGTACGTAGACTTTTGTCTCTTTAGCGCCTAAACCATTGAGAAGAACGAGCAGGTCGGCGTCTTCTCCCACTAAAGCGCCGTTTGTACTTCATTTGATTTGTACTTCACTGCTGGAGGTCACATTTTGAGCAGAAACATAGTTCTGCATACGTGGGATGTTTTTGTCTCGCATTACTGCTCTCGGGCGGGTCACGCACATAATGCCTTCCATCTCATGAAATGCGTTATCACTATCTAGGGTGTTAACGTTCACCTCCGTAATGTCAGAGACCAAATTTATCTTTGGATAAAATCTTCTTTTCCTATTGGTGGTGAGGATTCATCTCGCAAATCGCCGAAGTTTCAAGCTGCACAGCTACTGAATAAGAACAGGATAACCCCAGCGCAGCGCACATATTTTCGGTAAAAGTACGTATTAATTCCAATCAGAAGGGAGGAAACAAAAGATCGAGTTCGTACAGCACTATCAGAGCATGAGTAATAACACACACTTCTTCTTCGATGTTTCAAGGAGGCCACGCATGTTTTTGACAACAACAGTCTCAAAAAATAGCTGTACTGACTCAGGGATGACAGAATCAACATTGTTGAAAAAATCCTCCGAGGTGGGATACTGACTGGTTTTATACACTTGTGTGCGGGTATCTTCAACGATGATTTCTGCTGCTGCCTTCACAACTCTCAACCGCTCTTGCTTCGCACCGCCTTTTTGTTCCTTGTACCAATCATCATACAAAATTTTATGGCCGGTGTTTATGAAGCAGACGAGTGTCCCTTTGTTGGAGCTAAAACGTTTTTGATGGTAAGTTTTCGCTGTTCTGACATCAGGGATACAATCACCCCTAATTTGCTGCAGAAGGTGTGATAAATAAAAATGGCATTCATCACTGTTTTCCAATAAGTAATCGTACACATACTCCATCGCTTCTTCAGAATTACTGGCTGGACGATACCCTCTCTTATTCCCAGGAGCAGGTGGTAATCTTAATAGGCTCACGTAGCACAATCTGTGGGTTCCGTCTGCAGCAACCAGGTCGCCAATGGCGAGGAGGCGCTCCTCCAATCGTCACCTCGGCGTTTAGCTGTATCTAAAATAGTTTGCCTCATGCCCATTTTCTCAACTGTACGGACCACATTCCTTCTTGCCAAGGGCAGTTTGCTTTGTTGCCCGAGAAATTATTCAGTGATAGCATCACCACACAAAATTCAAATCCCTCTCAAGGTAGGAGCCAGTTTACTTGATAATCTTGTCGATAAAGTCTTCGGTTGGGAAGCAGAATCCCTTCCTTCAACGTTACACACAGCTGTATATCTCTTCCTGGTTGAAATTTGAGAGGAAATTTTTATTTTCTGTGAGACCACGTTTTTGACTCACTTCAATTAGTGTTCGAATTCCTCGTTCTTTGATGATCACAACAGGACATGTATCGAGGTCCTCACGACACACAAAACACACGCTCGGACGGATAGACATTTCGCAACACTCTGAGAGCTGCCCTGGAAGAGCCGGGGGCGGGTAAGGAGGTCAAGGGAGGGGACAACGAAAACACTCGGGGAAAATCCGTCCGTTATCTACCATTTTTGAATTTTTTAGTGAACCGCTGGGCCTACAGGTACCAATCTAGTCTCAAATGAAAGCGAATTAAATTTACTACAACTTAATATCTTGTAATATTTGACGTGGGAATCGTATTTTAGAAAATATTTCACAAAATAAGTGACCATTTCGAGAAAAAAACATTTTTTGGAAAAAATTGTTGATTTTCGAAGAACTGTATCTTAAAAACCAATTTCTGTATAGAACTCTCTTTGGTCTCAAATTGTAGCAAATTTAGTCTACTTTAAAATAGTGTTGAACAACTATACCGGTCAGACCCTTCCTTCACTGAGATATTGAGCAAAAACTGAAAAAAGTCCGAAAATTTCATTGTTTTTTGGGTACACCGCCGCTTGCACAGCACTTTGGAAATTGCAAATTTGTTTTTTTAATATTGGTTTAGGTCCTAACAACATATAAAAAATTCAGAAAGATCGGACCTTTTGCAAGCACGGATGTACATCTTGACTGGACTAATAATGCGATTAATAAATGCAAACAAATTTATCATGAAGATTAATTATTAGAGACTGTTTAATTTAACATCTGAAGAAAACGTAATTATATGTATTTTGCATTCTGATGCATAAATTAAATTAACATTATTTGAAATAGGAATATAAATTCTACATCGTTTGGAAAAAAAACCAAAAGCTAGTCGATTTATTATTTGCATACATAATTTTTAATGAAATAAAATGAAATCACATAACTCTTCTCCGAAGAATGATAAAAAAAAGTTTCTCATTTATAAGCATGGATACAAATGGGTATTTTTAAATCGTTATAATCTTAATTATTTATTTATTTGCATTTATACTGCACAAAATTTGCCATCATATCTGCATGAATAGTGAATGTCCAACACCATTATCTGTTAGAAAACTAAAGTAACACTTATGAAGTATACATATATTAAATTTAAAATAAGAAATATTTAAAAAATACGAAACATTATTATTATTAGAAAATTATTTAAGTATTTAATATATATATATATATTTTATTAATCATCAACGCCCTAATGGGCTTTTACAGATTTAGTATTCCCATACAGATCAAAAAATGTTTTAAAGGTTTATGGCAGAAAAAATACAATAATGGGGTATAACACGAGGTGGGATTAAAGGTAATTTTTTTATTATTATTTGTGGTCTTCACCCTCCCAGGCCATCACTTAAAATTATGGAGAAATGAAAAGTGAAATTATATATTGATTTCTTTTACATAGGCAGCGCAACCGGTTTCATATAAAACGCAGTTTTGGATTTGAGGCCAAAATACCCATGAAAACGAAAAAAATATTTTTCTAATAAAAAGGTACGTCAAATATCTATCACGAAGAGGAGCAAATTTTTTTTTGCTTTTAAATGATGACGTACAGGTAATTAAAGAAATCAGTTTTGGTTCTTTTTGGAGGCAACTTTGGTTATTTATAATTATGTCATTTTGCACCGACCGCTATGTTAGGAACTGTTGAAAGTTTCGGTGAAAAATGACATTTCGTGTTTTTAAATTGAAAAATAACCAAGAAAATGCAATTTTTTTCGAAATTCCGACAACTGAATTGATTAGTACTAGTTAATATCTAACTACTACAACTTTTAAAATTGATTTTTTTCGTCCATATTAAGCGTGTCCCGGTTTGGTAAATATTTTCGCGGGCGTTTTCGCGAGCTTAATAAAATTCAAACTTGTAGAATTAATTAAATTATGAAAACGAACTTAAAAAAAAAGAAAAAATATACTAGGATTTAAGTTTGCATGTGAACATTGATAAAAAAAATTAGAAAAAAGGACTCAACTTCCTTATTGTAAGAAAACAACACATATGTATATAATAAAAATTAGTGCAAATTAGCTAAATACAAAAACGATTATTCAATATAATATAAGCCTGAAAAAATAAGTATAAGAAATTATAACATAAAAAAGTAATAAAAAATTAAACTCTTTGTTTTGTTTAATTTTTATTGAATGTGTCAAACCACAAAGTGATTGCTTTCTACGATAATATAAAAATGTAAGTTTGTTCGTATATTCACAATATTAATTTTGTGTGTTACAAACCAATAAAACAGAATAAATATAATGTAATTTACTCGCGAGGTAACATTATAGCAGAGATTTAAAAAAAACTAATACAATTTAGCAATATATATAGAATTACATAATAATACCTGAAATAAAATAAAGTGTAATGTATATAAGCTAGTTAGTAGGTATAAGCACACAATTATTTGTGTATATTTATTGATATAAATTAATATAATTACTTTATTTTACTACTTCAAAATTGGATTTTTCTTTTTTAAGCAGGAACATAAAGGGAGACTTCCACTTTTAAGCAGGAGCATAAAGGGATAAATAAAAAAATACGGATTTGTAAAAAGGCAATAATTGTGGCTTGCCATAAAAATAATATAATAATAAAAAAACACTTATGTAATTCTTAACCTTGACAGAAAACAACTGGAAATACTTTAATAGTACACAACTGCTAACCCTGCACAAATCGCAAGTGCGCCCCACGGTTTAACAGTGGTCCGGTTGATAGATTCTCCCGTCTTAACAAACGGATTACAATATTTAGCAGGCGTCGCTTCGGGTGGGAATGCTATTCTTTTTCTACCGGTATTTCAATGGAAGATGCTCCAAGGAACTAGCGTCATTGACCCTCTCGGCACCGATTCGTAGTCAGGAAATACACTAAACGCGCGACCAACATATATACACGGTTGACATTTGTCACATGTGAACGGGTCGCTTCTACGACTCGTTCTTGAGTTCAATAGCTCGGCTGTGGAACGATTTGCCAGCCTCTATATTTCCTCTTTCCTACAACATGGATTTCTTCAAGACCCACACGGAGAAAAATGTTATTCTAAAACAGATCATTTCATTCGTAAAAACGGGACTGAAATTCTTAGGAATAAATTAACAGGTTTCAATGTTTATTGTCGGGAAAATGTAAGAATAAATTATTATTATTAATCATTACAACAAATTTCGTACGTATACATTGTTGGTACAGCGTATTTTTTCTTTGTATCGTCATGTTGTTATTATCAGGGCAACTATGTAGATAAAACATTTATAAACGAATGTTTTATAAATATGGCCTAATAAATTATCGTGAGGCTCAAAATCGATTTTTCTCCGTACATTCTCACTCATTCCTCTCTTCAAAAAGACCCTCCACACAGCATATTTAAAGATGACAGGCCCTGCGGGAAATTATTTTCCTCAGAACATCCTGTGTGAAGTTAATGTAAAAAAAAACTGCTCTCGGTGTGCTTTCCAAGATTGTGAGAGACGAACCGTTGATTCCGCAGATATCATAATGAGAAATCTCACGCACATAATGGATTCTATAAGTAGTGTACCTTCACAATACAATTGATAACGAGCCATGAGTAAAAAATTGACCTGCAATTTTCAAGTACAATGGGCCTAAATACTTCGATGAACTGGGGGCAAACTTATGATCTCTAGAACATTACTATTGAACTTAAGTGCCAATCACCTCATTGATTGTTTTGTTATCGGTTTCTGGTTAAGTTTTATCTATATTCGGAAATTACACTTCGTCTGGAATTTAGAGCAAACCATTGTTGTCATAAAATTTTGCTTTTAGAATTTTTTTAACTAACAGCTATATAAATTTGGTTATAATAGTTTTTAAAGAAGAAGGCACACGCACGATTTTACGAAACTGTCAAATGGACACTTATTATTTTCTAAATTTGAAAGGTTCACATTTCTAGCACCTATATTTGTAAGGAGAATTTTTATTTCAGACGGCTATATGAACTGTGTCACGGTCCATTAAACATCTTATTAACCTATTTTTAATACAGATGTTCCTAGAATTAAAGAGTCGGAAACAAATCGATTTGATAGTATTCTTTTAACAGGAAAGTGTAAAATCAATGTGCGAATATTATAGCAATGCGTCGAAACAAGCTCTGACAAAATAAGAAACTTCACTCAGCCGTATCATTACACAGGTTGTTCGGGGGTAAAGTGCATTAACTTTGGGAGGTAATTCTACATGATAGTGTAAGTGAAAAAGATAAATAACTCTTTTCGAAATTCCAACCTTTAGGGGTACTTTTTTGGTAAAAAGATCAAATTAGTACGGCGTGTGCAGCCTGCACTATTAAGTATTTTCCGCTGTTCGATAAGCGCCAATTAAAACCACGTCGCCACAAAGCGCCCGGCTGACTCACAGCATCACTCCCCCGAAGTTAATGCACTTTACCACCCTGTATAAACTATTCAATTTTTTATATTATGATATTATGTTTTATATTTCATAATACAAGACTCCCCATCAGAAAAAAAACAATCACAGTTAAAATTCGTTAATGTACGGAGCAATTAAGATATTTGGCAAATTACCAAAGGAAATAAAATTAGAAGAAAATATAAACAAACTAATTTTAATTGTTTCTCCTTTCGTGTCATTTTCCATTCGACCGCGTTCCCCTTCCTTTTCCTCTCCCGCATCCCCCTCCCCTCCCGCGTTACCTTTTCACCTTCCCGCGTCCCCCCTCCCCTCTTCCGCTCTCCCCTTTCTCGCGAACCCTCCCCTTAAGCATTCCGCTTCCACCTTCTTCGCCTTCTCCTTTCTCTCGTCCCCCCTCCTTAATTCCCCAACCGACCCTCCCGCATACCCCTCCCCTTAGTCTTTTTTCCTGTCGCCTAACTCCATAAAATACACCCATTAACTCGCGTGACCTATTTAATTTTGTTTGTAAATTTCATAATGCCAGAGCTCACCAGTCTTTATTAGTATTCACGGGCATGTTCCAACAATTAAAAAAAAATAAAAGCAATCGGATGAAATTTTAATCGCAATCGTATTAATAGTAAAGGAAATAATTTCATAACGCTAGAGCTCACTATCCTATAACCATTCCGGGTATGCGCACATCATTTTCCAAAAGTTTCACCGCAATCGGGTGAACGGTATGGCCGCGCAATAGGGACGAACAAACAAACAAATCAACATTAATTTTTATATTATAGATTTAAATTACGAAAATACGCGATCAATTCATACTAAAAATATTTGCTTAAATAAAATATAAATAAGGATTGTATTAGGACACAGGTAATTAATTATGTACCTATTTAAAAAATCACAAATAAGTGAATAAAATATGCGATATTATTTGCTTCAATATAATTTTATATTTTTATTGATTTTTTTTTTGCTAGACATTATGACACGGACGACTTTGCATATTCATCTCAAAACATTAAACACATTTCCTCTTTTTTTTCGCACGCAAAATGCTTGAGCCCCTTTTATTGCAATTATTTTAAAATAGGTTCAATCCATTTATTTTTTACCCTGTCAAACCGATTGATATGGGCGGAACGCATAAAACATGATCTTCCGTGCAGAATAAATTGTTATTGGTTTATAACGGTTATAATGCTTTAATATGCGTGTTCGTTCCTAACGAAAGAAGTATTTTTTTCGGCGAAATATTAATGTTCACATTTAATATTAGCAGTAAAACTTGAATTAAGTAGGGCAAAACTGCAAAAAAATGATTCACTGAGCTTGTGTATATGCAGTTGTGATTATTTTTTTTGTTGATATATTGATCACAAAATTGGGCCATCAACATAACGACTCCAGGTAAAACATAAAAAAAGAAGTTATTTAGAAAATAATTGATATAAACCCGCTCTGCGTGTTTTTGCTGCTAGGACCTGCGGGCAGCGGGCCACTAATAGCTTTGTAACTAACTTCACGTACGAAGATGATTTTGCTTAAGATGCATGCTGAGATGTATTCGAAGTCGTTTTCTTAAATTTCAACAGCACATTTGTTGGCGTATTAATCCATGTAATTATTAACTCTTCCGCAAAATTTGCTTCACCGCAATGTATTGGCATATAAATAAATAAATAAAATAAACAAGGGTTTTAAACTTATGCTTAATTGAAGCCAATTTGCACCCAAGAAATTTGTAAATAACACGTTTATTCTTCATAATAGATATGTTATATTTCTGCATAAAAAAATTGGCAATGACATTAGTCAGAAACTACTTCTCTTCTTCATGTGTACGCTCGTAGATTTGGGTTTCGTTTTGGCATCAATCTGACATTAAAGACCTAACTATGAATATCAAAGAAAAAAAAAAATAGAAAAGAAAAAAGTAAAAAGAACTAACCGCTTAGCAAAACTCCCTACGTTCTACCTTTATCTAATTGACGACTAAATTGACGTGTCGAAATGTTAATAATGTTATGCTTTTTTCAGCCATTGAATTGCCGCACGATGCGTTCTTTTGTAGGTACGAATGCGAATGAAAACTTACTAAGAATTTGTTTTCAATTTTAATTGGAGGAAATTAATTTGGGCTCGTGCACACATTTTTGCTGAATCAAAAAATAATTATAATTAGTGCTGCATGGAAGGTTTTCATAAATGAAAGTACCTGCCTATCGTGGATGAGGTAAATTGTAGCAGGAAGTTGTTCATCCCTACCAGCAAATTTCGTAAATTAGTTTTATTTCTGGTGAACTCCTTGCTTTGTCTACTTGCACTAATTTGCATAAAATCATAACGGGTTCTGTGAGAGTTCTATTTAAGTTCTGTTAATATTTCATCAAGGGCCGGTTGTTGCACAGTACGTCGGTCTTAACTTAGCAACCTTTTTTTTGCTTAAAATAAGACGTTTTAAGCTCAGAGTTTTTTCAAACCTATTTTCGGAATAATATTTTCAGAGAAATATATTATTGAGATTTGTTATTTTTTTTTTAAATATGTTTATTCAGTTTTAATTTTACAATATTTTATTTTACAAATCTTACAAAACTGATCAATCAGTTTGATTGTAAGAAATCTCTCATTTTTTTCTAATTATTTAATACAGTATACTTTTCAGTTTTACATGGTAAATACTAAATATAATACTTAATATTAAAATACTAATTATTACGACAAAATAATTATTATAATGTTTATGAATTGCATACAAACATAAGGTAAGAAAAAAAAATAGAAAGGAACTATATTATTTGATTTCATGTTCTTCGGAGGTAGAAAGATTTAACTTTTGTTTTGATTTTTGAATAAGATGTCTCATTTTTGATATTTTCAGGTAATGCGTTAAATATTTCCGGAATTTTATGCCTTTTTGTTCTATCTTCGTATACATTTTGAGATTTATTGATAATAAACATTTGTGCTTCTCTATGCCTAGTAGGGTAGTTGTGGTTTACAGGTTTTTTGAATTCTGTACTCCTGAATTTATCTAGCGTTAATTGGTAATTTACCTTACTGTGTATAGAGAGGACATTACACAAGGAGAACATTTTTTTATAATCACCTTCACATAACTGGACTTTTTTTTTGCCTGATATCAATTTTAGCAAACGGATTTGTAATTGTTCTATTTTATTTAAGTATGTTTTGTACGTTAATCCGTAACTATTTGTTCCGTATCCTATAATTGATTCTGCTAATGCAGTTAGCGTTAAATCATGAAATTATTTACTGTTTTTATTTTCACTAAAATAAGTATACTTTCATTTGTTCGCAGATGTTCGTTTACAAAAATTCAACTCGTAGAATTTTTGAGCAGATTATTTTTCGTGCCTCTCCCAGTTTCTTGCTGTTTTTTTTATTGAATTGAATTATCAAGAACTATTTAACAACGGTATTTGCAATTTTACGGCCAGTGTGCATACCATGTGCTAAGTAATAAGTAGCGTATGAAATATAATCACAATGTGCAAGCTTATCGACCCAAAATATGCATAATGCTTTAGATTTGGTTTGAATTGTATTAGAGTGAAAGATTGTATCATTAAAATTCCGCTTAAATTAATTTTCTAGTCAAACCAGACTATTCACAGTGGTCAGTCATCACCCATTTCTTGAAATTGATGTTGCAGTGTTTTAAGTTTAGCAAAAATGAAACCTAATATCTCAGTGCTCTTTTGCAGTAAAAGCAAGCATTTTGTTTTTAGGGGTCGTATCACGAATTATAACACTCTTTAGGACGTTTCTTTCTTCCTCCATTTCAGAGCGGTAAGTTCCCGGGTTGTATCTTATGATATCTGGTTCAAAACCTGAAGTGTGCTAAAAACAAAATTCAATTTTTTTTCACACGGAGAACAATTTTTTAAAGAAAGTTTCCAGAATGAAAAAGAATACATTTTCAATTTAGAAATTTTGTTTAGTGATCAGTTATGGATAAGTACTTCCCAACTTTGAACCAATTGAAACCTTTAAACCAGTGACCTCTGGGTTCGGACCCGACGTGTTTACCGTTCTGCCCTGAGGTCGTCTTTATTTAGCTATCCACATTCCGTTCGACAACGGCGAAGCAATTATTGTTAGTTTTTCTCTAAGATTTTTATCGAATTCTTAGCCCGATCTAAATCCGGCTTAAAGAATTTTGTTGAAAATGTTGACGACGCGACAGTTCAGGAGGTGGTAGGCGCGCGTTCTTCCCACCAAGTTGTCAAGCGATACTCATCACACGCTTATAATTTAATTATCTATTTTGTATTTAATGAAGTGTTTGATGTGTAATTAAGAGTCCTAGCGGAAAATCATTTAATTATAATGACATAATTGCACAGAAGGTGTTAAATAAAACACATGGTATGTAATTCCCAGCCCATCTTCTTGCCTCGAACTCTAACAAAATTGATATTATTTATAACTGTTAGGCTAGCTTTACTCTTGTAAGTTTTTTCGTATATTTACGACTTCTAGCATATATGAGCATATTGCATTTTTAAAATCCCACTGGCCCGAAGTCGTAAACTTACGAAAAAACTTACAAGTGTAAAGCTAGCCTTAAAGTGAGTTTCATCACGGGTTTCATTTGGAGATGTTTAGTACCATTTAATTATATACATACCTTAGGCATGAGCTGTCTGTACTTAACACTTAACACGAAATACGTACATTCATAGGTAATGCGTGTAATGATCGTTATTTCATCTCACTTATATATCTAGCTGTAAATCTATATTTTGAGGAGGGGGGTAAAGGCTAGATATAGGTGATTTTTAATTTTTTAACATTAGGTTGCTACAAAACTAATTTAGGTTTAAGTTTGTCATAATTTTTGCAAAATAATGCTTAAGAAAAGAGCTTTATTTTTTTATTGTTTTCTTCGTTTTAATTCTTTAAAAAATGAGTGCGTCTAAACTTTACGCGCGGTTGAAGTAAAATTTCTTTGACTGTTTTGGCAGGTATTACTAAAACGGTACAATTACTACCATCTTTGTTTATTTATTTTTATTTTAAAGGTTTCTCGCCTTGGCTATAATATTTTTATTATTTTCCGAAACTTGGATGAAAAATGACGATAATTTTTATTGCATTTCTCAAAACAAGCCAACAAACTTAACATCCGGTGGTGTAGCTGAGTATCATTCATCTGTAGACATTCATAATATCCAAACGTCATTTCTGTTTGAAAACGTTATTTTCCTCCGAAAAACATTTGAATTACTCGTCATATCGCGCCTGAAGAAATTGTTCTTAAAAAATAAATATTAATGTTTTTATTATAAAATTATATTACAACATTTAGATAATAATAATTTATTCCAAATAAAGCTTACCTTCAGGGACATATTTTGCACTAGTATTCCCATCATCTACGGCGACACTACCTACCGTAATGTTATCCATGTCAAGCTGTGCATTAACCACCACTTTAAATAATTACACCTCAATTATTTGGGTGGTCGCTTAGATCTAATAATATCTTTAGTGATATATCAATAATGAAATATGTATATATAATACAGTAGGATGTACCTATACGTATACAGTCGTGCGAATATGCGGCTCCAAACGGGTATTCTAGTTCCGCGGGCAATAGTCCAGTTTCCATGATTTTTTTCACTTCACCTATATCATGATATGTACCTACCTACCTGGCCAGTTGAAGTAGTCAATTCGATAAAGTGTGAACTAATAGAAGTTAGTTACTGGTAATGTTGCTTTCTAAAGATAATATTTTACATTATTGAAACAAATCGATTCGTAATTGGGTAGAACATTTTTGTGGTAAATCCGATTGTTCATTACGTACATCTGATTTAAAATGTAAATTGGTTTGTTCTTTTGAAGTTGCTAAAACATTAAAATAAAAAGAGATCTGGTTCCCTGAAATTTTGACCGCAATTTCTTTTTGAAATTTCATTGCAATCATTTTCAGTTCCCAACATTTTTTCTATAGTAAGCCATTTAGTTTTTTAATATCAATTTAAATGTAAAAAAATTAAAACAAACTGTTTGTAATTCATACCATACATAAATTATTCTTCAATGAAAAATAGTTATTTGAAATGTTGGGCGAAATCGGGCAGCAAAACTAGTGCAGTGCACCTACCTTTGTCTAAATATATAATATTATTGAAAAGTTTCGGCAGTAAAATATATTTCTGTCAATTTATAGAAGAACATATCATTTAAATACATTATATGGTCTTGAACATGGTAAATCATTATCACCCTCAAATTAACAAGTTGCTTTTAATACATTTACCTCAATAGTCTACGATTGTTTTTTTAATTGCAAACAATATATTAATTGAAATACAAAATTATAAACCACATGACAAACGGGCAATGGAACAGGTACAGTTTTGCATTCAAAGTACAAACAATGCTGTACGACTTTGTTGCGATTAATTCACGTCACTTTTAATTGTCGTTAGAGTGGGCCCTACCAGCCTAGATATGCGAGAGATAGATGCAGAGAGGTAGGTATTGCTGGATAGGAGGTGGAATTCTAATTCTAATAGAGACATACGCTGCGGGCGTAATTAACGAGATTATAGAAAATAAAATGAATAATTTCTATAATGAGAATTGATGTAACGCAAGAAGATATACTGTGTAGGGGGATCGCGTTCTCAAGGCGTGTTGTTGCCACAATCTGAATCAATTAAAGAGTTATTATTAATACATTTTCCATAATTTTCCAGACGCCCTGCGAAAATTCAGTCAAGGCAGTCAAGGATAGTTGCGAAAGCGTGCATTGTCTCGAGATGCTTAATTGATCCGCTCAATGCTGCCTATCTATAGTACTAGTACATTATAATGCCGGTTTCGTCACGTGAACTTTACTGATTACATTGATCAATAACTGACCTACGTGAAAGATAATTAAACATTTTACCAAAGTAATTTATATAGAAGGTATTTCAATCAAAATTAGCAATCAACAACAGATGATGACATGAAAATCAACTGACTAACTAACCATCACGCCGTTTCTCCGCAGGGGTTGGCAGAGAGGACGGACCGCCAAACAACTCGGTCTTGGCACACACTCCTTGCCTCATTCACATTCATACATCTTCTCATACTTACTCTTGAATTATTCTGACTCTTGACATGGACCGATTCAAGTATCTGATTTACTTGATCGGGCCACGTCTTCCTTGGGCGTCCTCGGCTTCTTCTACCATTCACATTCGCATCATAAATTCTCTTTACAGTCCTTTCTTCGTGCATTCGCTCAACATGCCCAAACCATCTAAGCGTCCCTTTCTTAATCTTACTTATTACGCTCACACCAGCCTTGCATTCTTTTCGGATCTCCACATTCCTCACACGATTATACATGGTTTTACCACACATACGCCTCAGGGATCTCATTTCTACAGCATTCAGTCTACTTTCATCCTTTCTCTGCCAGTTCCATGCTTCACTGCCATACATCAGGGTAGGTACCAGTACTCTATTGTGGACTGCTAGCTTCGCTTCTGTGGACAACTTTTTGTTGGCTCCAACGGCGTTTAATCCTCCATTAACGGAGTTACCTGCCATCTTCCCATCTCTCGTAAACATGCTTCCCAAATATACAAACTCATCCACCTGCTCCAAGTATTCATCATTCACAACTATATTGCACACCGTTTTCGTACTCTCTCTTTCAAACACCATGACTTTAGACTTACTTACATTCATCATTAATTCATTCTTCATACATACTTCGTTCATCCTAGAGATCTTCTATACTGTTAGCAATCAGCACCGCATCATCAGCATACAACAGGCAACATACTATCAGATTATTCAATTTCGCGCCCAATCCCGCCTCTTTCAATTCTTGCATACAATTGTCCATGTATAGATTGAATAACCACGGTGACATTTTTGGGATACGGTAGGTATTAGGCATCGAAACTGTAACCCTTGCTTAAACATAGCCCACGGAGACCATCCGGTGAATATTGGAAGAAAGAGAGAGATAAATTTTCAGAGGAAATGGATACTGAAATGATCTAGTTCTCATGATATTTACATGCTAATTCGGCTATGAATCGGAAAAAAATATTTTTTATCGTGTTGTACAGCAAAATTATTGTCGTTTAATAACTGTTACGGTTGTCCTGTAACTATCCAGTGTACTCCCATTACATTTGTTAAAGGAATAAATTACAAAATATACAAGTATTGCAGTACATATTGAAACTGAATAAACCCATTAATAACCACCCACTTACCAATAGATTCTATTGAATACACCTTTATTGACTTATTTAGCATTAATTGAAGAAATGCATTTAACGAGGCGGTTTGTTCGACTTAATCACTGGAGATTAAAATAATTTAATTGTCTCATTTTAAAACAATAGAGGCAATATGCATAATAACTTGTATTTAGTTTAGTATAACGAGGTCCACTTGGCTATTAAGTACAGTTCTCAAACATCATTTTTAATAAAATAACAATGAACTCTAAGTTAGAGGGGATTACGTAAAAAGGACATTAAATTAAACTTGAGTCATATTAAATATATATACCAGTGTTTTTCATTATTAAATATCTTAGATTAAATTGAGATAATATCCTGTTTTTTTTCGAAATAATGCCTACGTTTATGGTTCAGACATGTGGAAAAATAATATTTATTTACGGTACAAGGCTTACCCCTCGACACTGTCTCGGTGGTCGAGGGGCAAGGCTCTCGATTCACAATACAATAAATTTTATTGGATTAATTTGGGGTATTTCACAATTAATTAATTCAAAGTAATATATAGGATATTTGGGGTAACGTATAACGTTTCAGAGTAAAAGATACTTTGATTATCGCCCTGGTGTAAGACCACCATTCATTAAAACTTTGTTTGAAATGGCTTTAGCCGTGTTTGGTGACCAGATCTGAATAGCCGGGTACTTCCCCAACTTTCTCTTCCCAATCTCCTTCCCCTTCCCACTACCTTCCTAAACTAATAACTCTTTAAAAAAAAGTAATCTTTTGTTGTAAGTTCTTTCGGCGTTATTAAAAATATCGGCTACAGCATATTGATTACCTGAGCTCTGTGTGCGTGGTATAAGGGAGTTAATAAACCAATTGGTTAGTTGTAAATATATATTTTTTTTAACTAGGCAATTAATCAGATCGATACAATTTATTTTTCATTGTAATAATAATTATTTTAAAAAATTAAAGAAGTCACTTTTTTTTTTACCAATTTACATGTAAATAATAGCTTTAAACCTATTTTGGGTCTCTCCTTGCTTATTAACAATTGAAAATTATAAAATAAATTTACAATATATTATGGCATCTGTATTTTTTCTGATATTATTTTACAGTAGGAAATAAGAAAAGACGCCATTTACATCTATTCTGATATTTAAAAAAATCCGCATCTCATCTTGGACATGTAAATCTAAATATAATCTGTTTTAATGAATCTCCAATAAAGACATCACCCTAACTTTCTAAAACGGAATATTCCATTAGATAGCTACCTGGAAGATGCACAATAATTATAATTTTAATGATTCCTTTTAATTGGATGGTGATTTTTTTAATTTGGCAAGTCACCTTGCGTATAAAAGAAGTACATTTCTATTAAGGTATCAATATTTGGGTCCCGTTAACATTTAGGTCTATACGTGATTGATTTTATCCAAATAGAAAATACTCGTTCGTAAGAAATGATTTATTTTGCTGAGTCAGCTACATCTGGGAATTATCGGTAAATTGAACTCCCTTATTAAACTTTTCATATTATATCTTACCACAACGCATTAGCAACATAAACGTAGGTAATTAAAAAAAATTGTAGCTCAATATTATATTTATATATTCCAGGTAAATATTCATTTTCACAAAATAATGTTCAAAGGGTTGAAAGATTATAATTTACATTTTTTTAAACCTTAAGGTGATTGTCAAAAAAAATCGTATTCTACTTCTTCATAGATGGAGCGCGTACAATTATTTTACATATAAAAGCTTTTTAACAAGTTATGTATTTTGAAATATTAACAAAAATAATTGTTTGTGGACGTACACAAGCAATATGAATAAATAGTTTTATCAATTAAAAAACCCAAATCTTTCCAGAAGGGCTAACAATTCCAATATTGAATTGAATCACCGATGCAATATTGTATTTGTTAGACTTTCTTGAAAGATTTGAGTTTTTTTTAATTAAGAAAACTATTCACATTCATATTGCTCGTGTTCGTGCAAAAACATTTTTTTTATATTTCAAAGCATAACTTGTAAAAAGCGTTTATACGTAAAATAATTATATGCGCGCCATCTGTGATAGAGTAGATTATGGATAGAGTAGATTAGTAACTGCTTTATATAAACAAATTCTTTTGACAATCACCTTAATAACGAAGAATAATCTATTTAAATGAAACAAATAACTTTATGTACACCACTTATATACTCACAATTATCGACATGTTTCGAAAAGAAAACTTTTTGTTTGTTTGAAGCAACCAAACTCCCGAACGGTAAGCTATTGAGAGATAGATTTAATCGACCTACGATTGTAGTACAATATTATTTAAATATGAAGCAGAAAATCCGTGCTCCTAAGGAGATACATAAAAGAATTAATAATTTGCTCTTTCGTAGATGGAGCTAGATTCAATATTTTATGAAAACACATTGTGTACAAGTTACGTTTTAAAATATTTAGATGAATTAATTGTTTGTGCCCGTACACAGGCAATGTGAATATTAATAAATAGTTTTGTCCATAAAAAAACTGAAATCTTTCAAGAAAGGCTTACAAATACAATATTGAATTGAATAACCGAAACAATATTGTATTTGTAAGTATTTCTTGAAAGGTTTATGGACAAAACTATGTATTCATAATTAATATTGCTTATGAACGGACGCAAAACTTTTAATTCATCTAAATATTTTAAAACATAACTTGCACAACGTGTTTATTCATAAAATAATTACCGAGAAACAGTAGATTTGGAATTCTTTTAAATATGACCACAAATACTCAATAAAAATTGTCCAGCTTTTTGTATTTGAACCTTTTTAGGTCAACGTACGTATTATTTTTAGATCCAAATGTCACTTCCATCATAAGCTTTGGAGATTTGACAACAAATTTCACAACCAACAAATAAGAAGAGAGGCCTCCACGTCTGTTCAAAATGTTTCATAAGAACTGACAAGGAAAAAGTGTATAGAAACTCTGAGTAAGCCGGGCAATAAAGCAAGTAGGTAGTTATATAGGTACTTGTATTCTAAATACCTAAACTAATTTTCTTTTCCTCCATATGAAGGAAGGAAAAAAAGATGATAATAAGTCTTTCTTCGCGCGAGTGCAAAATGAATGAACATTATAAATTCTTTTATCGAAGGAAGCAAATACTTTGGGGTGTGACATTATGTATTTAAAATAAAAAAAATAATACTTTGTAAAACACCACTTTCATTTTTGAATTAATATTCAACAGCCAACCAGGTTTCACTTAGCTCAATCTTTGTCAGGGCTTATTATATCAACTCTTTTTTGTTGATATGAACCCTGATGAAGCTTGAGCTAAGCGAAACCCGGTTGGCTGTTGAATATTAACTCAAAAATTAAAGTGGTGTTTTACAAAGTGTGCTTTTTCATTTAAATATATAATGTCACACCCCAAAGTATTTGCTTCCTTCGATAAAAGAATTTATAATGTTCATTCTAGTTAACTACACTCTTTTTAGTTGATATAATAAGCCCTGACGAAGCTTGAGCTAAGCGAAACCTGGTTGGCTATTGAATATTAATTTAAAAATTAAAGTGTTGTTTTACAAAGTGTGTTTTTTCATTTAAAATATAAATTCTTTGAATCGCACTGTGTTCAATTATTCAAATCTAGGGCATCATCATCGAATCGTGGAGATTTGAAACAAATCTAGAATAGGAATCATTGTAAAAAACTGTAGGATTATTTAAATGTTAAAAAATATGTAAAAATCGAAAGCGTGTAAAAACGGCATCACGGCAGTGTCGCCTTAATCGGCCGCAATTGTGTTTTGAACGTTGAGATGGTGACACGTACAATAGTGTTGATTGTTATTAGTGTTAAGTATAATGAATCTTGTGATTGATGGATGATGGATGTCTTCAGGAGGTAAATTTTTTTTTTATTACTCTCATTTATAAAATAAAATATTCACGCATAATACTTTATTATTTAGTTGTTTGTGTGTATGCATAAAAACATCTAAGTTAAATATGTTTAATGAAATAATAAAGATTTTATTTTTTAACGAACCAGACTTTTAGGTTCGGGTTTAGTTTTCCCCATAGGAAAAACTAAATCCTTTCACACACTTTTCTATAAAAATGATCATCTAGTAAATCCACGCTATGCAAGTGTATTATTTAAGTTTAATTAATACAAAACAATACAAGAACAACATGTTAACCTACCAGACTATTAGATTTTTGCATTTTTATATGCAAATTATTTGACAAATCTAATATGCCTAAATTTTTAATGAGAGAGCTGGGTATAATTCCAGTAGCCGAAATAACAAATGGTAATATTTTTATAGTCTAATATTTAATTTAATATTTTTATTTTCACATAATATATTACTGAAGAAAATAATACTAATACACCTAAACGAAAATATAAAAAAACAATACAAATAAAAAAAAAGTAAGGGTCGCAACTAATTAATTTATTAACATTTTAAAATTCTGAATTTCAAATGTGAGATCGATAAAAATGACGAATGAAGAAATGAGGTTCCTTCAACCGATTTGGTCTACGTGTGTCCCGGTAAGATATGAGATCTCGTGGTCGAGTCCCAGTTGAGACCGTTCTCTTTTTATTTTCTGTGTCTTGTTCTTTTTCATTTTTAATGTGTTTTTTTTTAATAATATAAATTTTTGTGTGTATTCCACCATTGCGCATCGGTGCACTATACATATATTATTATAACATTATAATATATGTACAGTGCACCGATGCTTTTGTCTTTTCCACCATTGCGCATCGGTGCACTGTACATATATTATTATAACATTATGCAGGTATTTTTTTATTAATTGAGAAGCTTTATAGAAAGAAAGGCAGCCAGCACGATTTTGGTACGATCTTATTATTCTCCGAAGATGGCACAGAATTCACCGTTTGAAGTGCGGCTTCTTTATCAATATGGAAATCATAATATGGCAGACAGAACAGAGTTAAAATCGAATTGAATATGAGGCCGTCTTTATGGAGATTCCAAATACATAGCTCACTGGCGATTATTAAAATTCTTTTCGCCATTCTCAATACTACACACTACGCACTAACCAACGGTATAATATTACGTTTAGAGATTCTTTTAACAAAAAGTTCTAATGCGGTTATTGTGAATTCACTCGACTAAAAACTACCTAAAAAATAACGTAAGAAGTTTTATCCTACCGTCGTTTTATTTTATAATGTATAAATAATATGTATACATTTCCATCATATTTGATGTTTTCTTTTTCTCCGTGGTCGAGGGGTAAGGCTCTCGACTCCCAATCCGAAGGTCGCGGGTTCGAACCCGTCGAGCGCAAATAAATTTTATTTGACTAATTTCTGTAATTTGACAATTAATTACTATAAAATAATATATAGTATATTTGCGGCACGCTCCAGAGTGGAAGATACTCTCAGTATCGCCTTGGTGTAAGACCACCATTCAGAATTGAAACGTTGCTTTAAATGGCTTTTTTTTCTATGTCTGAACTCGACTCCAATCTTCATTATAATTTTGAAATTCGTTCATTTAAATTAAATTAATATTTAAATTCACCTTTCAGTTGTCCATAATTTTAAATGATGGCCTAGAACACCCTTGAAGGGTGAAAACCAGAAATAATTGAAAAAAAAATATCTACGTAATGTGTTATGTTTTTTGACAACCAGACAATTTTTAACTTTCAGGATAATAATGTTTTATTTTGTGTGAATTGGTAGTGTTACATAAAACATATTGTTAGCCGTGGTGTAAATCCCGAGGAATGAGACGCAGGTACATTGTCTTACAACGGCTAATCTAGATATTTCCAATATGGCTACAAAAAAAATATTATTACGCTATATATTTAAAAATTATTTTTAATCGTATTTCTCAATATATATATATATATATCTATTTTTATCGTGATATTTGATGTTTGTATATATAAAACAATATCCCCCACTGCAACATTATGGCACTATTTCCAAAACCTCGGATTGCTTTGATGCCAAAATGTGGCAAGTTTAAATTTTTTTTTTTATTAAAACGACTATATAATATATTTTACATTCAAAATATAACAAAATAAATGTTCTCTAGATTCTTTAAAATGTTTTAAGGTTAAAGATTTAATTATCTTTTTTTTATAAATCCTACAAATATGTGATAATAAACAAAAGATGGGTGAATTCATTGACTACATGGAACTATAATCAGTTTGTATGTCTCCATGTTCAAATTCGGAGGTATGATTTTTTTAATGTGGGCTGAAAAATTTCCTTTAGCAATCCGAGAAAAAATATTTTAATTGCTCTGTCGCTCCATTGGTTAATATTATTGATTGAGAAGATGTGATTCCTAGCTTTTTACAGGTAGTTTTTTATTTTTTATTTTTTTTATTTATTCATTTCTATACTCTTACATACAGTTTATAAATACAATAGGTGAAAGTAAAACAAAAAATATCCTTAATATAAAACATAGTAGGTAGTAGAGTGAAGTATGTTCGGCAACTGCATGTAAATGGTTAAAACTAATGTGGTTATGTTTTGTGAACACCTCACTAGGAGAACCTGTGCTGAGGTGTTCGCATGTATTATTATGCCGTCATAAGTGATAGCACAGTATCCCCCTTGAGACTCTCAAGGAAGACTCCGTAGTTTCACCCATGGTGGCTGTATTGTACATATAGTAGGTAAGTTTATAATTATAATTATTGGGAACGACGTCGTAGTAAAAATATAATCAAAAAATAATCTCATTTCATAAGCTAAACTGCATTCTACAATTTGTAAACACAAGTGAGGCGTTAACTGCTTTTTTTAAAGTTATTATTTGATCTCATTCATAACTGTTTCTAATTATCACACATTACAATAATAACAGTGCTTAGATTTATCGTAAAAAGTTGCATTTTTTTCATGTTTTTATTGGATCCTCTTAATTTGTACCAACATTCATTAATTCATTTTCAACCTAAATTAACGCTGTGGGCGGACTTCTGAAAAAAAAGAGAATTACCATAATATGGAAACTGCAGTAAAAATAATTAACCGTAATTCGAAGATCAGATTTTTAATTTAACACATTCGAAAAATCTCGGATTTCTTTCTTCTAAATTATAATTGTCCCCCTGGCACCTGGTCTAGATTAATATGTATTCTTGTTGGTGATAAATGCAGAAGACTTCTTTTGTTGAAGAAGTGTCAGTTGACAGGGCAGAGAAATTGCTATTTCAGACCTGTGATTAAACTATGCCCCGAATTAAGATAAACGTAAAGCACAAATCATTGTCACGTGGCGATGTTGAATCAAATACTAATTTCATTATCTCATTTACGACGGAGACAATCGATGAATCTAACCTTCACTTATAAAGACTAAGATAAATAATTGAATTATTTGATTATTTTTTATTTATTATCATTGAATGCTTATTGTATTTTGATTGCTAGGTATCAAATGAAATGGATTTACCATTAATAAATACTACCGAAAGAAAATAACTATACAAAGGTATTGTGGGTGTAAAATTAACCTTCTTATCAATAGGTCAATTTCTAAACAAAGTCATGGTCTCTTTTAAAAAGCAAAGTCATAACATCCGGCTGACTATACGCGAGCTTTTCAAAGCTTTGACGGAGCCACACGACTATCGGATAATCTACTATTTCTAGAAGTACCTTCAAACCTTACTAAATTATGAAATTCTTAGTCCCTACTTATTGAATCCATTAAGCGAAGCCTACACTAAATCGATGACCTGCATCGAACACCTCTTTAGATACCTACATTAGTCTAGGCCAGATATTACCTATTTTATTTAGCCGCTATCAAAGGCGTGTCGACTGTCCGCTTTAAGAAATTATCCATTCCCGGGATAAGTAGATATAATTAAGTCAATTCGTAGTTTTTTACATGGTTTTCGTGATTTTCCGGACTAAACAGGTTTCTTATTTTAATAGACAGGAGGGCATGCTACCACAAAAATAGTACACAAAAGTAATACACAGAAAAAACATATCGCCATAATATTTTAGTTCAATTCTAGTTAATAACGCATTCAAAGTGGAATTCAGTTTCATGAAAATGTTAATAAATGAAAACCACAAAAAATATATATTTAACACAGCTTTAATATTTATTTATTTTTTGTTAATAAGAAAAAAAAATATGTTACAAATATAACACAACACATTCAGTTTCATGATAATGTTAATAAATGAAAACAACAAAAAATATATATTTGTAACATAATAAAATATAATGATGGGCAGAGAGAGGGATTTCAAAGCAGACATACTAGCGGAAGGGGATAACAGAGGGTAAGTTTAAAAAATCCATGCTTTTCTCACAGACAGCTATGATAAGTGTGTGTATTTCAAATAGTTTAGCGACAAAGTGGAAAGGAGGAAGGGGGAGCGGAATCCGGGAGGGCAACGAAGGATAGGGGGGTTCGCGGAAGGGGTGACGATGGAGGGGGAAAGGTGGAAGGGATACGTAGGAATGGTAGGGGATCGCGAACACTTTTCTTTCTTTGAGTGACATTGCAACGCATGCCGGCTACTCGCTAGTAAATAAATAAATAACCACTCGATATTTTTTAAAACTCATCGCTATTTACTATTTTGACAGTCTTATAAGCAAAATAATAAAATTACAGTTATAAGAAAACACATTTCATTGCGACGTATCGGGTTTCCTGAAATTCTTCCCATCCAGAATGTGGAATGCTTGTTAAATTTTTTGTCTACCGTCGCTAGTTTCTATGTCACTGCACAAAAACATATTTTGGACATCATTTGTGTTGATTAATGACTAATGACGGACCACTGCAAGCAGCTGTACCTACGGGTCATGTCATACGGGCCATGTAAGTACCGACTTCTAGTGGGATGGCACACATTTGACAACATTGATATTTTTCCAAAATACTGATCGTACTGATGACTTGGTTTTACACTATAAAATAAATAAGCAGATAGATCAGTGTGCTAATTGAACTTCTTAAGGTAGGCAGCATTTTTTGTAACACAATTTATCCTAATGATTCCCATAGTTGAATTACCAGTGTGAAAAGATATACGCCAAAGATTACATTTTTTCATCTTCAATAAAATAACTGTATGGTTTATTATTTCGGCTCTCCGTAAGTGTTTTTTTTTACGGAAGTGTATGTAATACAAAAGAGATTAATGAAACAGAAACCCATTTCTAGGAATGGTTTGATAAATTTCTTTAGTTGGATAGAAGCTCGCGATCAAACCGTTGTAATTAAAGATCCATTGAAATTATAGAAGATTGCGAAGTCAAATTTCTTTTTGATTTCTTGACGTTTATTTGATTGGATCATTCATGATCTACGCAGCCGCCAACGAAGCAATAATGATCCGAGTTATGATGATACGGTGCGTTGCGCAAATTCACGCTGACTTTAAAAGAAGGTTCTTTTAATGGTCAATAGCACAGTGCGGAATGAGACTCGGATACAATAATATGTCATTTATTTCCCAAATTCATCTAATGTTAATATGAAGGCTGATTTTTTCAAAACCGTTGGACGTCACCCCTTTGATGAAAAACTCTAGGTTTTATGGAATTCTAGCATAGAACCGCGAAAAATCGCGAGACATTATAATTGTGGGATTTGTGGAGCTGAACTTTTTGCACCAGGATCATTGCATTTGAGAACAAATGTTATCTATAAATATTATATATTCTTTGTAATATAATTTTTTGTTTGTTTGACAAATAAAAATTCACATTTTTAATGTAAACTTGAAAAATCTGTGAAAATTTAAACAAAAGAAATTTGCATTTTAAATATAGAATTATTAATTAACAAAAATAAAATAATTTTCTGGTTATTTATTGGTAGCTACCTATTTTATCGCTTGTCTGAATTTATAAAATCAGTTTCAATTTTGAAAATTTGCAAGCAAATTTGAGTTCATTGAACGTGAATGATTTCACCACATGCCTTATTCGAAATATATTTTGAATAAATGGTAGTTTTGGCGGGTATATATATTTATCTACATAGGTACCTATAAACCTTCACTACTTTTAAGTGTACACATTTGAAAGAATGATTTATTTGTATTGCACAACTGCACGTGTTTAAGTTTGGGTTCCCTAATTCGGGACAGCTTTCATCAGCTGTCAATCTATCAAACATTCAATTAGGCTTAGGTCAACTTTAGGATCAGATGCGGTGTTGGACCCGGGGCCCGGGTTTCCGGGGTATCTAGCACGGTCGATTGATGAAGGTTTTATCTATCGTGTCGGTAACTTGTAATCATTTCCAAGCAAGACCGCAGATCGCCAACGAAATAGTTCACACTGACTAAGTGCTTTTAATTTATTCGATGTAAACTGTTATTAGTACTGTTTACATCGACCTGCGGTCCTACTCTGAAACGATGACCAATTATCGATATATCTATTATTGACCAATCGTGCTAGACACCGTCCGGCCAGTGCCCAATGTCTGTCCCTAGTCAGCTGGCGACCATCGCAATCAGGGGAATGCATACAAATAATATTTTTTCGATTAAATCTTTTCCAGCTTGTTTATGTTTATGTTTATGTTTATCAACGGTAATTCCTTTCAACACAATTCGGCTTATTCTTTAATAAAAGCTTCTTATTGTGTAAGCTACGACCTCCATTATCCGTATGGCAATTTAAACTGTAATATTATTACGTATGGCTTAGCAAAGTACCTAAACATAAAACTCTTATGCGTAGGATGAGTCAGCTGCGATAGAACTTTTAAACGACGTAGGTATATAGTTTGTAGAGTTAAAGACATTAAAATGATTAAAAAGATATGGCTCTGTCTTAGGATTTTTTTTATATAAATACCTCAAAGAGTCTCAACTGCTCCCGTCTGGAGCCAGTGAGACTATGGCATTCCCAATTGGGGTATGTTGTGAGTCTGAAGATATTGGTGAGGGGAAGGAGACGAGGTAGAGTAAAGTGGAGAAGTACCTGGCTATTCAGGTCTGGTTACCAGACACGGCTAAATCTATTTCATAATAATAAAATATATGTAAATTTTTGCGCAGCATCGCGTTAAATCACTGATCGAAGAATCGGTGGATGAAATATTTTAGTCATAAGTTGAAATCATCCAAATATTAATTTTATTAACGGTTGAACCGTACTAATGTCTTTATTTTAATAAAGAACAAACTTCTTACTGCGATTGGTTGGGTTGATTATTCCCAATGGCAAATTTGGTACTATTCCGAGCAATATGACGGCCGGCGTAGTCCAGCGGTAGAGCGTTGGATTGCCATTCCGAAGGTCGGGGGTTCGAACCCGGCGTGCGCAAATAAATTTTATTTAACTGATTTGTCTTATTTCACAATTAATTATTAAAAATAATATATAGTATATTTGCGGCACGTTCCAGAGTGGAAGATACTCTTAGTATCGCCCTGGTGTAAGACCACCATTCAGAATTGAAACGTTCCTTGAAATGGCTTTAGCCGTGTTTAGTGACTAGATCTGAATAGCCAGGTACTTCCCCACATTCCTCTTGCTCGTCTCCTTCCCTTTCCCACTTACCTTCAGGCTCATAACATACCCCAATTGGGAATGCCATAGTCTCACTGGCTCCAGACGGGAGCAGTTGGGACTCTTGTAAGGTATTCATTATAAAAAAAAATAAAAAAATCTTATTTACGTAAAGGCATAAATGCAACAATGAAAATGGAAATGTTAATGATGTTTTCAGGAAGTATATTTGACAAAGCGTGTTTAGTAAGCCGTATAAAATAAGTCATGTTGTGTAATACCATTATTAAATTATTATAATAAAAACGCATAATTCGACTGGTAGGTACCTACATGGAATTACAACGAATCCGGAGTGACACGACAAAACACGGGACACGAAAGATCGAGACATTATTTTAAGTCAGACGTCCTTCTAAGGTCGCCCCAGTGGTGTGGGAGAGGTCCCCTCATTACAATACAATCGATTCCGTGTGTACAAGGCTCACACACCTTGCTAATGTTGTCTATACCCGTAACTGCTTATTAAACCGAGTTCCTCAGGTATGGGCGTAAACGGAGTGACAATTAATAATTTGACTTTTAAATCATCTAGTGAAATGACGCTGGGACGTCACCAAATATAATGGGGATTCCATCGCCGGCGAAGTCCTGTTGTTTACATTTAGGTACATAGGTAGATGCATTTTAAATTTGTGCGTTCTCTCTCTCTTCTTGGTTAATTTAACCATGTTTTTATTTATATTTTTTTCTAGATGTTAACCCACTCAGTAATTTATTGAATCCATTTTTATTAATTATTTAACCCCCCCCCCTCCCTCTCCACATATGACGTAAATAATAAAATCATAAAAAATTATCCACATATGACGTAAATAATAAAATCATAAAATCATAAAAAATCAAAAAATAATAAAATCCCTATAAGCCATTTTTTTAAATGTGGAACTGCGCCAGATTCCAACTGCTCCTAACTTTCTACAGCCAATAAAACTATGGCGTACTCAATTAGGGCATGTTGTGAGGCTGAAGATAGAGGGGAGGGGAAGGAGATGGGAAAGAGGAAGTTGATGAAGTACTTGGCTATTCTGATCTGGTCACCAAACGCGGCCAAAGCCATATCAAGCAATCTTTCATTTGAGTGATACTGAGAATATCTACCACTCAACATATACAACATTTTATTTTAAACGAGTAAATTGTGAAATGACACAAATGAATCAAATGATATTTATTTGCGCCCGCCAGGATTTAAACCCACGACCTCCGGCTTGCTAGTCAAGAACCTCACCCCTTGACCATGGAGGCCGTCATTATTTTCAGAAAGATATAATTTATTTAGCGCATAATTTAATATACAAATCGAAACTATTTAAAAGCTCACATTTAATTTTGACCGCAAAAAATAAATTAATAATAGTGTTAATAATTGAATTACTTGCCAACCATTTCAGCAAAGTTGTTTTTGGAAAGTCCTGGAATCAATTACCTGCACTATGCTATGAATTGATAACATAGTGTAGGGAATATATTGATAATAAAACAACGATTGCAATAAAAAATAAATAAAACAACGTGCCACAATTGAAACCACTCAAAATATTTATGTTTTTATTTAAACCATGTTCAATACTATTTATTTTTTACTGTCATGGTATCATCGTTTCACCCGAGCCTACGATTTATTAAGACAGATTAATGTCTAAACAAGAGGAATTAGTGAATATAGTAAACAATAAAGTGAATTAAATTAAAACAAATAACTTTGTTTAAACCACTAATATAATCACAATTACCTACATGTTTCAAAACCGATGGTTTCTTCGTCAGGGTAGTAATGACATTAATAACAAAATAAACAAACAAGTATAGACTAAAAAGAACTATGGACAAAAATATTTTAGAGAGAGGTGATTAATTAATTAAAAATATCGTAAAAAACAATTATTTAAAATTAAATATAAAAATTATTTAAAAAATATGAAAAATTACATTATATAAATTATCAAAACATAATAAAGATGTTTAAACAACAAAAATTAATTATTTTAAATATAATTATTAATAAGAAAATAAATTTAAGAGATGGCTATTTTAAAAAAATATTTGGTTATTAATAATATTTAATTTACTATTAACACTTTTTCTAATTTCTAAAATTTCTAAGTTTGCTAATTGTAAATCTGTTGAGTTTGTGTGTAAAATTTTTAACCCTTTATTTATATCAAAAGAATGATTTGTTTCCAAAATGTGATTGGCAAATTCAGAATAATTATTATTATTCAAACACCTTAGATGTTCTTTAACTCTAATATTAAAATTTCTAGAAGTCTTTCCAATATAAAAAAAGGTACAATCATTACACATTAATTTATAAACTCCAGATTTGTTCAAATAATCACCCTTATCCTTGTTATTTAAAATATAATTTTTTAATTTGTTATTTGTGTAAAAGGCTGGGTTAATATTATCTGGCATGTTTTTAATTGTTTTAATTTAATTCAAAATGACGCCACAAAGTGATTTTGCGAAGTTTGAAGAAATAACAATAAAGTGGTTTAAAATAAAATACATATATTTCAAACAACTTAAAAAATTATTTTTAGAAGTTACTTAAGTGGGCAGCTTATACCAATATAAGTCTGGCTTCTCCACGGGATTCCGATGGGCATAACTCGACCCGTGGATTTGTTCCTATTCTTAAAAGTAGGTTTATATGCTTAAAAAGAATTAATTAATATTTTCTGTAGGTTTATGCGTGTTCATTAAAACTGTGAAGACGGTGATGGGCCAGTTAATACTCGACATTTAACATTCGTTATAGACATGATTTGAATAAATATGTGATTGAATATATTGTGAATTCACATTTAAAAGAAAAAAAGATGACATCGATGTTAACGGAAATGTTCTACATCCGCGGAGACTCAATATTAGATTTCATTTATGGATAAACTTTTTTCAAATTAGGTTTTTTTTGTTGAACTGTTAAAAAACAATATGGCGTGTTAATTTGTTTATTGACAGTCAATGGATTTTCAAATATCTCTAACTAAAACTGGATTTTTTAAAAATTATTATTATTATTATATATTTTTTTAACTTAATGAGTTAAACCTCATATTATAATATTTTAATTAATGAAGATAATATTAGCGAAACTCAATCGAAAATCTGAAACAGAAAAAATAGAAAGAGATACGGATACATAAGCCGAAGATCCTGGGTTCGAAGTTGGGTTCGAGTCCCAGGTGAATCCGTATCTTTTTAGGATTTTTCTGTTTCAGATTTTCGATTGAGTTTCCCTTAATATTATTTAAAAAAATTAAAATAATATTATTTGAGGTTTAACTCATTAAGTTAAAAATAAAAATAAATATTCATCGTAGACTTCCAGAAAAGTCAATAGATGTCGCATATTAAATAAAAATGGATAAATTTGTCCTGACACTATCTTGATAGCATTCACTTTGAGTTTAATCATGTAATCATACATAAAGATAGCAAGCAGCCAATAAAAATATGCGTTAAGAAAATGAAGATAATGTTGGTTCTTCTCAGTCGAAGTATGATACTGTTAAATATGACCGCATCGGAAAGGGATACACTGGGGCAGTGGTTATCGCAGTGGCCCGAAAAGCCGAAGATCCTGGGTTCGAGTCCCAGGTGTATCCGTATCTTTTTAGGATTTTTTTGTTATAGATTTTCGATTGAGTTTCGCTAATATTATCTTCATTAATTAAAAAACTGGAAATTATTGTAAAAACCGATAATGGTTGCCTTGACGAAAAATTTCAGAAAAAAAGTAATTTTTCTTGTTGCCAGACTTCACCGTTCGATAGTGTTAACTGCTTCAGAAAACGAATCATCGATTTTATGGTTAAGAGGAAACCGTCGCTGAGAAATTTGAACAATAGGTATTTTACCAATATTGCTGTCACCGTCGTCCTTACTCCCCCGGATTCTGAGCGAAAGTGAAAACCGCACTTCAAGTTGAAAATACCTTTGAATATACAAAATCGGGTTTTGTATTCCCCATTTTTCTCCCCCAAAACTGTACCGATTCTTAAGATTTTTTTTACTAACTATATAAGAGGTAAATACTGTAAATCTATAAGTTTTGCTTTTTAAAGAATACATTGTCTAGTTTGTATACTGAACGTGTGTTGATGGCGTTCACACCCGGCAGTTTTAACGGTTTTTAGAGGGTTGTAACTCCTGTAAAAAGTAACTTATTAAATAAAGCAAAACGTACAGACATACTTGTGGTCAATATCTATAATTCGTAAAAAAATATTTGTAGATAGTAATTGAAATTGGGGATTACGTTTGTATGGACAAAACACCGCCCGTAAGTATCTAGAATTTTGCTTATATATATGTAGATACATTATAGAGATTGTGAAAGAAAATGTTGATTTTTTCTTTGAACTCAGATGTCACAGCAAAATCGATTAGCTACGCCAAGCTTCGTAGGCTGGAAAACTTGCAGTAAGCTTTCAGTGGGTGGCTGTGTCGCCATATCTCACCTCTCTGGTAATTGCAGTCAATATCACGTCAAACACATTAAACGTGTAAAATACTCGACTAAATAAATTACAGAACACAGTTTACAATACATTGTTTGAACAGGAATGTAGGGGTGGACGAAGGCGTTGCTATCAATAATAATTCTCAAAGTCACTCCGAATGTTTTCATACATAATGTATGAGAAATGTGATTGTCACACGTCCGATGTATGTAAATCGTACGACTGGATCGGTTATTGTTTGGATGGCTTGGTAGTACATAAAAAATGCTTTAATGCGAATTGGTTCGTGATGTGCTTTGCGTTTTTTATATGTATGGTAAGAACGCGGATACTGTTAAGTTATATGCATGTATTTGTACATTCACTACTTCAAATGAACCAATTTTTTTGATTGATCAAGACTCTTGTGTATCTTGAACACATCGAATATGATGATTATAATAAAATGCGAATGTATCCTATAACTATCAAAATCTCTGTAGTTGTAACACCACTTCAGATTTCAGTGAGTTGGCATAATTTACAAAAAATCCTTTGGTAAATATGTTATCAAATTTCACCAGTGAATGGAGACGTCTTGAACCACAAAGACTTCTTAGCTCCATAGAAAATCTAGATACTCTGTCAACAGTCAAGAGCTTCTGATGTCAGATCACAGTATTCAGTTGAATAGATTTTGAATTCGAAAAGGTGAAGGCGAAAAATCATAATAATCTGTAAGCGTTGTAAAAAAAACTTTTCGGTGACCAAATATGTGAACATTATATAGTTGAGAATATTTAAAGAGACGCGAAAATATTGATTGGGATGGGCAAAGTGGGATTACAAGAGATGGATGGAGGGGCGATTCCAACGATTAGTTAAACATTCACCCGATTGTCTAGCTAGAGGCTCTTTTACACTCATCGCACCTGATTGAAATTCCGTAGTACCCGAACGGCACGAAATTTCACTTTATTCGAAACTCTTGTGATAAATTGCAAAATGGTTTGCAAATGGCGCGAATTGTGTAGGTAGATGTAAGTTTTGTTGGTTAAGTTGTCGAATTACGTCTCACGCATAAATACGCCAAAAAACTCGGTTTCAACTTAATTACTACAAAAATACAACTATTTATGTCGGAGGAGATGGTAAAATATGCATTAAAGTTCCATTTTATCCCAATCAATGTTTGATCAAAGTTAGGAAATATGCATAAAGTATCTAAATAACCCAAACTTAAAACATAATAACATATTTGGTGATTGTTATAATGATGATTATTGTATTACGTATTTTCCGACTAAAATAGTTGTTTCCAGTAGAAATTAATTTTTTTATTTAATTTTATTAATCATCAACGCTATAAATAACCAATTTTTAACACGTATGACTTATGACATAAAGTTTGGCACTAGGTAACTAGGTATCATGTTTCTCAGCAACAAAGATAATATAAAGGATTTTTTATATTTGTATACTTAAAGTATTTGCTTTCTTTGGTATGCTGTATATATTTGTCAGCCTTCGTGGTCGAGGGGTAAGGTCCTCGGCTAGCGATCCGGAGGTCGCGGGTTCAAGTCACGGCATGCGCAAGTAAATTTTATTTGATTAATTTGTGTTTTCACAATTTAATCATTTAAAATAATATAAGGCACGTTCCAGAGTGGAAGATACTCTCAGTATTGCTCTGGTGCAAGACTTGAGACTATTCAGAATTGAAACGTTGCTCGAAATGGCTTTAGCCGTATTTGGTGACTAGATCTAAATAGCCAGGTACTTCCTTACCTTTCTTTTCACTATTTTCTTCCCCACCCCACTTATCTTCAGCCTAACGGCATACTCCAATTGATGATGCCATAATCTCACTGGCACCAGGCGGTTGGGAGCAGTTGGGACTTTTCTGAGGCATCACATAAAAAATAAAATAAAAAATGCTCCCATTGCATTATCGTAAAACCACTAAACATGATTTTAAAATTTACTTATATGTGTATAGTCATCAGTATTATAAATATGGGTGTCTGTGAGTTGTGATGTTGACCGTTTAGATTGATGCACTTTAGAAAAAAATCTTTTTCTACAAAACATTATCAGATAAACAAATCGTCGAATGCATCCGTTAAAATACCTACCTAATCATTATACATAATACCCGGTTTCTTGGGTACGCCGTGTTTTGCGTTACAGGTTTGTGACAGTTTAATACGACAGGAATATCTAAAATATTCACTTATGAATTATTACGCCGCCCTGTAGTTGTTATGAGATACGCTCCACTAAAATATTGGTATCAAGGATACTATTATTGTCTGATAATCACACACTATACAATAAATGTATATGAAACGTGAGCACTGTTTTGATCTATTGTTCAACATTCGTTGCTATTGTCGACTTGAGTTGATATTATGATAAGGAATTGAGATTGCAATCTTTCAATTAGCGTTTAAATCAACTTTTTGGTAAATCTCTTGCTGATAAAACATTTGGGTTGACCTAATTATTTTACAATTTATGCGCCGTACAAGTTTTTCTACTTTCATGTTTATATAGAATTTCACTCGTTCGTAATATATAAATACTATTTTTCAATAAAAAAAACATGTTTTTTTAATTTAACAACGAAATATAATTTTTGTTCAGTTCTGTATATTTATATATTTTTTTTATTATTTCGCGTGACAGCCGTTTCATTCTACCAAGCCTTTAACCAATCTGACGCGTGATTAATCTATAATATTTTTGAGAGTTTTTTTTCACAACATGATTTCTACTAAAGTAGTTTCAAATAGGGCACCATGAATATTAAGAAATATTACGTTGATGTACGAAGACAGTTCGACAGCCAACATAATCAGAAATTTGAATACGTTTTACCAATTTAATAAATAATATTATTCGTATCCGAAAATCGTTTGTGTAATGGTCAGTGTGATGATGTCCGACAAACGTTTTCTACAAATATAATAATGATCTACGGTTGGAGAGAAGGAGGCATTGACGCATTTCTTTGATCTGTGAACGGAGCAGACCTAGAGCTGGCGTATTTATAATGGATGCGTGAACTCGCTGACACGCTTTACTCCGTCACTTGACACATTTTTAGGTTGTTGGTCATTTTTTACAAAAGTACAATGCTTTTTTAGCCTGATAAATATACAGCTATATCTTTGTAATTGCAAAACAAAAGAATTGATGGGCATAACAAGAGCAAAATTTCAGACAGTCGTAACCATAAATCAAAAAATCTTTACTTTCACCTTTACAGCCCGCGACATTGTAAATAACTTATCGAATACAAATGTAAATAAATTCTTATTTGTAAGTTTTTGTGAATGTAATTTCATACAAATTTGCCAGTCCCAAAGAGTCCTCAACTCTCCAGTCGTTCAAAATAAATATTAACTCTATTTTTGGCACTAATCTTCTTATCAATGTAATATGAACAGTGATGAGGGTAGCAAATGTGAAATCATGCAATGCCCATGTTTTTAAAATGGCGTCCTCCGCGTGCAAAGTCGTATCTTCTCCAAAAATAAACTTTCTAATTTATTTATTTATTTATTTATTAAAAGAATTTTGTACATTATATAGATATTGTGTTATTTCATCCGCCAAAATTAAAGTGTGTTTATCGGAAGTGACCTGCCAGGTAACTATGTTTTCTTTATTTATTTGTAAATACTTAATTTAGATAGAGCCTAAGAATTCATAATAAAATGTACAGCGCTCTTGAGGGGATATCTCACAAAAATGCGCTCTACAAATTATCAAATTATTGTTAACAACCGAAGAATATTTAGTTTTTTAACGTCCTATGCTGATTTTCTGAGGGGTCGAGCCAAATAATAAAAAAAACTTCTAGTGTAGATCACCTATCGAGAAAAAGCAAGGCACGAATTTTTTTAAAAAATATGTACATATCCTTATCTCATCACTAATGTCTTTGCCATGTACCAAGATGACCGAGATATAAAATTCTATATTGCAAACAAGTAGGCAGACAAGATTTCAAGATCGATTTCGCGTTTTGTTTATTCCAAATGATTCTTATCAGCAAAGCATCAATGATAAGATTTTTTGCGACAAGTTGATTGTCGGACTTCACATTAGTTTTTCTAACTGTTTTAAATAAGTTTCACCCGGGGAGAATCTGTCATTGGTATGGTTTCAGAATTTATGTCGTGTAAAAAAACTTCACGAAACATTGTCTCTACGATCGCGATGGTTCGTTTTGGAAGATGATCAACAGCTGGGAATATTTGTCTTCCGTGCGACAAAGTGTTCAATCAGTTATTGAAATAACAGAGCGTCAGATATAAGAAGTCCCGTTATATTTTTCAAATGACAATCCGACTCGAAGATGTTTAACGGAATTTGTCGGGGACTGTTATTGTTCCTTTGAAACTTGATTTATGTTTCACATTGGTTTAAAAACCATATGTAAATATTTTTTTTGTAATTGTAATGACATATAGTAGACATTTGTAATTATTTTTTACAATACCTCTATGTTTTCTAAGATGCTGTGTGGTTGGTATTTTTGAGGAGAGGAAGGAGTGAACATGGGTCTTGAAGAGACCCATGTTGTACACAAAGGCCGGCAAATTGTTCCACAGCCGAGCTGTTGAACACAAGAAAGAAACGTGGAAATGACCCGTTCTCATGTGACAAATGTACATATGTTGAGCGCGCGTTTGGCTTGTTTCCCGACTATGCACCGGTGCCGAGGGGATCAATGATGCACCTTCCATTGAAATACCGGTAGAACAACAACATCATTCCCGCTCGATGTCTGTGCTCTAAAGATTTCAATCCGTTTGTTAAGACGGGAGAATGAAACGGATAGCCCGTTTCCGCACAGAATCGAGAGTTTTTTAAAAGTATTGTGGGGCTCCAGACCAGAGGTGGCTGCCAAATTTGACCGTGGGGCGCACTTGTGATTTGTACAGCGTTAGCAGTTGTATACTATTAAAGTATCTGCGGGCCCTGTACAGTACGCCCAGTTTTAGTACATTTCTAATTTAAGTAAGTAAATTAATCATGGTTTATAAGATTGCGACTCCTGATATTATTTGTCGTAAAAATGAAAATGTGTTTTTGTCTTCGGTTACATTTTTGATGTTTTTTTAAATTCATTACCTTCATTAATCGATTACTTCCAGAAGACATTTTGCTACCGTTCAGGAAATAAAACATCGTTCGATTTATTATTTGCTATTAGTGCCTGAGATTTTAGGATAAAAGTTAGAGAAGATAATAATATTTTTTACACTAACTCCACACAGTAGGCACTGCGGAAATAATTTCGGCCAGGGCCTATGTCATCTTTGAAGATTCTGTGAGGAGGGTATTTTTAAAGGAGAAAAGGAAGCTCTGGGAAGGGAAAATATATTAGTAGTTGATACGAATCTGGTTAATTGTTGATAATGATCCATATTCCTAATCATTGGGTCTAACAAATGACGAACATATAAATCCACCCCTCCTGCAGCGGTGCAAGGCGATGGAACGAGAGAGTCCCGCTTGAGGTCGAAGGATTTCATCAAGGATCCCCAGACCGGCCTGCATCGCAGTTAGTGAGCAGGCGCATCCGCCACCAAGACCTGAACAAACCTAACCATAGGAACTTGGACGACCTATTGCAGAGGTGTCGGTTATCCAAAAATGGTTACCGGATCAGCGGTATCCATACCCACATCCCAAATTGTGTAAAGATAACTTTAAAAAAAATTGAAAATTAATTTACTCGGTACCCTTCTATTTTTGAATACGCATAATTTGAAGAATATAGCATTTTTTGGTAGCGGGAAAGTTTGGTACAGCTATGTGCGTTTGCTAGGAACAGTAATGTAATGTCAAAATATGATCGATAGCCAATTGCTATTCAGGTATGGAAAAAGTGGTTCAAGCATGTGCTGTAGATACCTTTCTACTATCTACATTAATAATATTCATAGTCGGTGAGAGCAAAAGACACATTCCTTTCGACCAAATTTTATGAAGCTTGACATATGCTTGATCCATGTTCTATTCATCTAAACCCTACAGCATTATTCGGGTACCTTATTCCACTTCCCTCTGTCATCTATCACATTGTCTTTAGATAATAAGAGATCAGTTTTATTTTGCACCGCGTCGAAGTGGTATTGTTGAAATATACGTAAAATCTTAATTACGATTTTTGGAAACATGCTTTTATAAAATTACTTTATTTCAATTTAGTGGAACCTATTATGAGTAAAAAAAATTATTATTTTAAATTTACACTTGTACACTATATAGTTACTACGAAATATGTCAAATTTTAAAATAATGACGTACCTACTTATCAATTAAAAATAATTACTGTAATTTTATTCAAAGTGATTTTTGACATAAATGAAAAACTTCATTTAAATGAATTGAAAACAAATAACTTTGTGATTACCACTTGTATTTTTAATTTTTAATCGTGTTATTATTATCCTGACGAAGAAACCTTTGGTTTCGAAACAAAGTTATTCGTTTAAATTTAATTTAAAATGACGCCACAATGTGAATTTACGAAGATTGAAGAAGAAAAACTTTATAACGATTTTCTACTGATGTGGAATTAATAAACGTGTGGAAAAAGGGTATAAAGATTTTTTATAAAAAATGTATTGAAATGGAATTCCGCCATGTTTCAAAATTAGGATAAGTAATTTATTGTCTTGTTATTTTGAACTAAACTTACAGTTTACGCAATTTATAAAAAGGGTTTTTAGTCGCCGGGTTTTCGAACTGACCACGCGTCGATATAACTGAGATAAAACAGTAGAGACTTGCTCCTTCACCTACATGGCTACCTACCTATGTACATAAGATACTTGTACCCAATAGTATATAGTACCTACGTTGTTAACGGAATGGTTTCGGGGCATTTAACTTCTCGCTGAATGCAAAATATTACATACTCGATACTAACTGCACACAGTAACTGGACAAAACGCTCGCGGTCATATGTGACTCGATTTCAACAGATAACTCTCTCCACGCCCCGCCCGAGAGTGAATTAAATGCACATTAGTTACATAAAACTTAAAATATTGTACCACATTAGAACCCACACCCAGGAGCAGGAAGAAAATGACCGTTAGCGCTTAGTTGACACACGTCTTACTTTATAAATTGTCGAATGTATCAATACCTACGTAATAAGTCTTTTTCACCATGCTAACATAAATTTAAGTCTGCATTTTCAAAGTGTCTCTCTCTTATTTTGTTTCTAATGAGAAATTATATTCGTAATAAAAAAATAATCCACAGCAGATATTTTATACATGATATTTTTTTTTCCATTCAGGCACTTAATTAAATAATTGTACCTATGTCTGTTTTCGTAGATAGCTACATACCCAACATTTATTCTCCTTCTTTAAAGTCGAATGTATGTTCTGGTTTCCCTCGTTTTAACGGATGTCATAAAATTCTGTAATCTAGGAATCGGAAATGTCTAACATTACTGAACTAAGCTTAAGTAATCAAGTAAGCATTTAAGAACCAATTCACGATATAGTAATCAACGGTAAGTTAGAGAAAAATAACAGCTTATTCCGACAACGTTATGGCATACGATAATTATGATAAATACCGCTAAAGAAGAGAAGTGAAAAAGAGCTGGAGTAGTTAACTTGGCCTTAGCGATGTGGGGTGTGACAAACCCCAACGAATTTATTTTGTAAATATACCAGTGATGGTTTTAATGTTTTGTATGCGGATTTCCTATACCTTTCATTGGCATATAAAACTTTTAATGCAAGTATCTATGAGTATCTACATATTTAAAACTATAATTAGTGATCATCAATGGCGTCTGATTGTTTTCACCTCATTAATGCCGGGTTAATGGCACATGTAATTTTTATTTTGTTATTTTTTCGACTCAGATCATTTCAGAGTACGAGGTGAATTATTTGATTGATTGATGTGATGGAGATTCAGTGGCTCGTCATTAACACCTTGTCTAGTTCATCCATCGGTGAATAGTGTGAATTAATCACTTCAATATAAAAAACTTGATTCTTTTACTATTGTTGATAAGTCTTGTTGTATCTCCATCAACAAAGAACTGCAGTGCTAACAACATATCAAATCAATTTATAACCGTTTTAGCGAGTCATTTTATGGAGAGCTTCAATTATCTTAAATTAAATTTAATTCGGTACATACCTCCAAATAATATAGGTTATACTCGATATACTATTACAGAGCTAAATATCACAATATCACTATGTTCAAATATTTTAATGAGCTTGAACGACTAGAGCTACTCGCACAATAATTACATGTTTTCTTAGAAAACAGTATGACTTTATATTTAAAATAAAGCAATCACGTTATATGAACCACCAGTGTACAGATATCTTATTGTCGCCTGCCGGTTTCGCTTGTCGCGAAGCTACATTAGGACAATTTGTATATTGTTCGTTAGTTTTTATATTGTGTTCTTTTTATTTATCTTTTGATATATTTATATTTATCCTAATACTAACAGTCATGATAGAATTTAAGTGTAGTCTGTAGATGTAGATGAAATTCGTTATTTTTATAGTAGCAAATATGGCTTTATGAGAGTTTGTATATTGTGAACTTTTTTCACCTTTTGATATATTAATATACATATATCCTAATAATAACAGTCATGATAAAAGTTAAGTGTGGATTCTACATGAAATTCTTTATTCTTAAGTAGCAAATATTGCATTAGGAGAGTTTGTATATTGTGAACATTTTATTTACCTTTTAATTTATTTGTATACATCCTAATACTAACGGTCATGATAAAAGTTAAGTGTAGACTGCAGTTTAAATTCGTTATTGTTTAAGTACACGGAAAATGTTATTCTAAAATACGATCATTTAATTCGTAAAAACGGTTAAAAACGTGACTGAAGTTTTATTAATTGAACATGTAAGAATAATTTGTTGGTATACGTAATTTCGTACGTACACCAACAAATTATTCTTACATTTTCCCGCCAATAAACATTGAAAAATCTTCAACGGAAGCTTTTTCGTACACACAAGGTATATTTTATTTGTGAGTTTAAAGATGCGTAGATTTATTCTTTGAAGTGTAAAAACTCTCACTCAATAACTAATAAAACTTAATTAATAATATATGTTATACACAGACATACTAATATCTAATTACGTACGTAAGGATGAATACATGATTTATTATTACACAATTAATTTATTAAAAAAACTATCATTATAAACTCTTATCCATTATAATAAATGGTATTTTCAGAATAATTTGACCTTCTTAAATATAGTTTTTTTTCAAAGATAGACAGGATTACGAATGATAATATTTGAAATCTCATACTACCACTACACTAAGCAAAAAATGTTGCTTGTATCGTGATGGAGGAATTAGCCAGCTAACAAATTGAACTCACGATGCTTGGATTGGACACAGATGCGATGCCAACTCAGACACTTACTAGTTCTGACCTACAGTGTATTTAAACATCATCAATAGTTAGTTAATCTCTTTGAATCTAATGACCATTGAGTTATTTTTATAAATCGCTAATGGCTTGATAACAGCTTTAACTGGTTAACTGGAAAGTGCGGTGTAGTCATATTTTTGATTTTCGCGGAATAAACAATTGATGTTTGTTTAATTAGTCTAAAAGATTGAAATTACTATTATTATTATTTGTATGAAAAGGCAGACTGAATATGATACAGTAAGCTTCCGGTTTTTACAAGCAAAATCTCTTTTTCATTTATAAATAAATTAGCTAATATTTTTTGTTCTGGAACTTCGCGAACATCTTGTTTATTTCTGGAACATTAAAAAAAGTCAATTCAAAGTTCGCCTTTCAAATGAACAGAGCAAATAAACGGTATTATGGATAGATACACAGCATTAAAATATCTTTAAAAAATATGGCACCAACATGGGTTAATAATTAAAATATGCATTCATCCAGTGACCGGAATTAAAAAAAATCAATCATTCGAATTTTATGAAGCTTAGTTTATAATCACCGATACACATTTAAATTCGATCAATGATTTGTAAGAAATAAATATTTCAATAATTTCGGTTCGCGAAATTTCTATAACAAATAATTTGTAAGAGAAGCGAGCCATCTCAAGTTAAAAATTCACAATACCAAGTTATCTTTGTGATTAATCGAAGGATACAAAGCGCAGGAACTTTTGAAATAATTCTAATAAATGTTTTAAAATATCTCTTCAAACTGGTCAAAATGTTACCAAAAACGTTCCAGTCTCTAACATGGAAAAATACAAATCTTACTAATATTATAAACGCGAATGTTTGTATGGATGTATGTGTGTTTGTTACTCTTCCACGCAAAAACCACTAAATGGATTTTAATGAATCTTTACAATAATATAGCTCATACGTCACAATAACATATAAGCTTTATAAAGCTAGCTATTTTCAATATATGTATTATAAATAATTATTATTGTTTAATAGAAAATTGTCAAAACTTGAGGATGACATTTTGCAAAACAATAAAATTTCATTTAAATCAAAATTCTATTTTAGAAAATTAATGAATTTATTTGAAGTAATCGCCTAATACTTTGAATTGAATCAAGAATTATAGATATTTAAAATAATAGGTTAAGAATTTGGGTATAAACATAGACGGGACCTAGGAAAAGAAAATAGGCTAATAGAAGTACTAATCCTGTGCAGACGAAGTCGCGGGAAGAAGCTTGTTTTTTTATAACTTTGAAATTTGGATACAAATTTACAGTAGGGATGCACCCGAACGCTCAGATAATTTTATAGATACACCTGCGAGTGCGTGACTTTTGTACGCAGAGAGGTGTGTTACACGGACAAACGCCTCAGGCTTTAATATCTTTAATCTACTGTAGTCCTAGGTGGCATTATTTTCCTAGAATTGTATACAGTGTCCAGTTGTAATACTGATTTAACTATTTTAACAGAGGCTAGTGTGTTATTTATCTGAATAATGAGTGTGAAATTTCAATGATAATTATTTTTAAGTATTGATCGACATTTTCCTACGGTGGTGTAAGTAATTTTCCCAGCGATATGTTTAGTGAAATAGTAGTTCAAAATGTCCCTTCACTTCAGTAGAAGTTTCCAGTGTGGGATAATTGGAATGGACTATAAATACGAGTGTACCGATGTCGTGTTTATTCAAGTCTAGTGGTATATAGTCTGTTCCGTGACAAGCGGCCAGCCTGGGGAGGGCCCGTAGCACCTCCAGCGGATAATATCTCTTAACGAACATGCTCATACGTTATAGTCGTACCTCGTACGTAGTAGCAAGTGTAATTTATATCCGGCTGAGTGGTCTCACACGTTCTAGGCGGTGGATGGTTTTCTATATAGGGTTTTTACTGTCCGACACCCTCCGCGTTTCTAAATATTGAACGCGTAGATAAACATGCGGTGACTGATCTGTACGATGATTTTCGAAGTTTGTTTATCTTGTCGAGTATTTGTCGGCATCACTAAACACTCGTGAATAGAACTCTCTAGCGGTATGACATTTTTACGGAAAGTACTGCTTCAAATTTCTAGGTCAACGGAGCTATATTTTAGATCACAATATATTTCCATTCTGAGCTATCATCCTTTAATGTTTGATTTAACGTTTCAATCGCTTTTGACGTTAGTAACGTTTCAATTGAAACCTCGACTTTGTGCAGAAACGTCTTAACAAAGGATTACAATCTTTAGAGCACAGGCGTCAGGTGGGAATGCTATTTTTGTTCTACCTGTATTTGAATGGAAGATGTTTCAAGGAACTAGCGTCATTGATCCCCTCAGCACCGGTGCATAGTCGGGAAACACGGCAAACGCGCGCCCAATATATGTACACGTTTGACATTTGTAGGAGATAAAATAATGCATTCCATTGTCAAAAAATTCAAAATAATTGACGACTAGAAATTAAAATAGTACTAATGGTAAAGGATGTTAGTAATGCAATTGGTGAAAACATTGAAAAATATTTTTATACAAAATCATTATATTTGCATAAATAGTGTAATTGTAATAGTGTTATAATTTTATTTTATGCATAAATACATATGCGAAAATGACAAGCCAATATAAATCCTATAACTGCTTTGTTAATATATTTTTACAGTTATGAAGGCAATGAAAAAGGGGCTTAAAATTTTCAGTTCTTAATTCATTATGTATTTTTTATAAGACATTTTTGAATATCTGCTCCATTTGTCCACATAGCACATATCAAATAATAAAGAACGGCATTTTAAAATTGGAATATTATTTTAACACGTGGAATAGAAAAGGAAAGTGCGTTTTTTTTTCAAATATTTAATTGTAAAATGTTATTTTCGATAGACTGGTCAATAGTAAATCGAAAATTTTTTTGATAATTTTTTAATGAAGATATCTCTCCACCGGCATATTTCTTAATTAACGATTGAATAGGAGGGAGAGAGGTACGCATAAATAAAACTGCCACGCTGAACGATAAAAAAAAAACAACAACAACAATTGGCTGTTTCTGATGTGAAAACATATTTTAATTAACTCCAGGCAAAAAAAACTGAAAAAAATAAATTTTACAAGCTCCATTGATTTATTTTGTTCTAAATGTACCTACTTACCTACTTTCTGGCAGTACTCAATTTTAATATTAACGCTTAACATTTATTAATACTTACACGGAACGTGTGACAAGGACCAATCAGTGCAGAATAGTATTTAGATTTACTCACACTAATGCGATGGTACAAGTTGCGTATCCGCAGCTAAACAGGTGCACTTATTTTAGTGGTATATTATTAATTACTACATTTATTTTTAAGCCGTTAAACATGATTTCGAAGAAAAGTAAACTAGTTAAAGAAAAAAGAAAATTCAGTTACCGTTGGGAAGACGAATATAATTTCTGCAATTTTTGCTAATACTTAATATCTATTTATTTAAGGCTTCTTATCATTTTTACCAATGTATTTTATTTTATTATATGCTTTTGTTGTAACATTTTAATTTTTTAAAGTTTTAATTTTGAAGTATTTAATATAACTGTGATACTCAACTATTAAACTAGAAAGTAAAAACCCATTAGGGTGCACGTAGAAAAATGTTATTCGAAAAAACGATCATTTTAATAATAAAAACGGTGAAAAACGGGACTGAAGTTCTTACGAACAAATTAACAGTGTTTCAATGTTTATTGGCGGGAAAATTTAAGAATAATTTGTTGGTATACGTACAAAATTACGTATACCAACAAATTATTCTTACATGTTCCCGCCGCTAAACATTGAAACCTGTTAATTTGTTCGTAAGAACTTCAGTCCCGTTTTTAACCGTTTTTAGTATTAAAATGATCCTTTTTTCGAATAACATTTTTCTCCGTGTGTGTAATAAATAAATAAATAAAGTAAGATGATAGCAACTCAGTACTTAAAATACAAAAGAATTGCTTTTTTGACTTGTTTAACAAAAAGCTGTAACGCAAATCTGGACTTGAAAATTGAAAAAATTTAAGTCGTCATTGCGGCCCGTGGTGCAATTTGGGTTGGCCAGGCCTGGTCTAAAAGATATTATTGTTATTGTATTTTCTGTACGTTTTTCTAAAGCGGTCTACACACCATGCTGCGAACAGCAGCTGTTAGCAGCTGGCTAAAAATCGAAGGTTGGAGGTTGTCTCCTGTCTCTTTTTTCCTCATGCGAACCCGTAACACTCTGAAAAATTAATGTTGTATGTAGTTGGTTTTGATGTGGAAAAGTCAGTTTTGGGTTTTGTGTGTAGAATAATTAGTTTGAGCATGTGTTTCGCACAATGGAAACGGATGTTTGAAACAACGCACCATTTTTTTACGTTAGCTCCACACAGGAGGCTCTTATGAAAAAAAATCCTTCAACCCTATGTCCATCTTTGGAGATACTGTGTGGAGGGTCTTCTTAGAGAAACGAAGGAGAGGAAGTTCTGGAATGGAAACGGGTATAAGGGATGGGTAGGAATCTGGAGGTCGTGTAATGCAAGGCGAAGGTTCGAGATAGTCTAGATGGAGAGGTCTCCCTCAACCACTCCCTCCTGATCCGCCATCCATGCAGCTGAGCAAACTCATTCGCCGCCCAGACCTAGACAAACCTCAGCACACGAACCCTTTCACCCCTGCTAAGTCACCGAACGTAGCGAGCCACTTGGAGTGCCCTATGGCAGGGGTGTTAGTTATCTACTAAATACCAGCCTCCAAAATTATAGATTAAAAAATATATATATATATATATATATATTTCTATAAATAATTTTTAGTCCGATATATTTATTTATCTTCTAGTGTTGATAATTTGTAGAGTGCTAATGAGTCCTTTGGTTGTTTGGGTGTTCGAGAGGACATAAAATGTAAGTATTTTAATTACATTTGGTGATCTGAATATGTCGTCACTCTTACGATGAAACCTAAAAGTTCGTAGGCCCTGAATATTACATTTTTTAATTTAATTTTTTTTTTATTTATTGATTTTTATTTTGGTAATTTGTACATTTTAGTTTACATATCGATAATTACTTACATATTGTATTCTATATTCAATTTTCTCCAATTTCATGCAGCTCCTACAATACATCTTAAACTTTCCAATTGGTGCGGAATTTATAGTTTCTGGTAGCTTGTTATATAACACTTCATCCCTTTACAGTAGACTATTTTGTGTGTTCGCTTTATCCTTTTTTGTAGCCTGATTTCCTTGCAAGTCCTTGTATTATGTCTGTGAATGTCCTTGTTGTATATAATTTTATATGAGGTCGCAGATGAATATTACGTGCGAGCGGAAAGACATTCCGGCGTCTCTTATTATTTCTAAGTTCCTTACCTACATTATGGGCCGGTATATCAGTCTTTGCTAAGGAGCACATTCCTCGCTCAACTTAAGCCGCCGAAATCGGCCGCTTAAGCCGTGGTAAGCCGCAGAATAGTTCCTTTGCTAGACGCTGTAGCGCTATTGGCAAAAACACATCTGTTATCGGTCAGATTTCACTTTGCTTCGTATTCGATCTGCTACGTACGGACGCAATAAATTTCATTGGAGGAATAAGTTTACCTATCAACATGGAATTTCGAACTTTCTTCGAGTGATGACGATTTAGACATCATTTGACGTTTGGTTGTTTGATAATAACCATAGAGTCCATAGATATTTACATAAAAAGATTGGTTCGGCATAAAAATGACTAAAATTATCATAGACTAAACGTTTAAAATTGGTCAACTCTAGGATTACGACTGATATACGGATTGTGTGCTAAGCCATGCTGAGCTCCACATTTCATCAAAGCCGAGCTTTAGACCAACTGATATACCGGCCCTATGTAAAATAATTAAAATTATAGATGGATGAGTTAAATGCCGAACCACTTTCAAAAGAAAATGTTTGGAAGCCTTTATGTTATACCTACTTCTATTTACAATATTACATACACATACATAATGTAACTTCAAATTTTACATTACTTACTTGCTTGTTGTAAGTTATGAATTCTACATAGGTATGTACTTGTAAATTCATGTAATTTAAATTATAGCCTAACATACTTTAACTCTACGGTTACGTAAAGGTACACACTTAAAAAGTAGATAATAATTGATCATATGTATTTGATCAGTTCAACAGCTCGGCTGTGGAACGATTTGCCGGCCTCTGTGTTTCCTGCACGGAGAAAAATGAACTGTTAAAAACGGGACTGAAGTTCTTACGAACAAACTAACAGTGACTCAATGTTTATTGGCGGTAATATACGTACGAAATTACGTATACCAACAAATTATTCTTAATTTTCCCGCCATTAAACATTGAAACCCTGTTAATTTGTTCGTAAGAACTTCAGTCCCGTTTTTAACCGTTCTACGAATAAAATGATCGTATTTTCTATTAAAATGTTCGTTTTTTCCATTTGTGAAAAACGAATTTGTTTTTTCAAATAACATTTTTCTCCGTGTGCTTCCTACAACATGGGTCTCTCCCTTTTTTCCTCAAATAGACCCTCCACCCAGCATCTTCAAAGATGACATAGGCTTTGAAGAAAATTATTGTCCTCAGTGCCTCCTGTTTGGAATAAATATAAGAAAAAAAAATATATATGCTAATTTTTGTTTAAATTATCCACACAGGCCTTAGTGTTTTCCCATTACTTGCTTTTGTTTTGAATTTACGCGGAACAATTGTGTCAAACCTATCATTTTTATTTTCAAACAAAGTTACCCTAGGAAATCGAGTGACGACTTTTGCATCATCTTTTGTTAACACCAAGGAAACTGGACTACCAAGGGGTTGAAGAAAGAAACGTCTTTCGAACACGAAATGACTTTCCCTCAAATAATAAAAAAATATGTTTTTATTTGGCCACAATTCAAATAGATAGTAGCTGTTGGAAGCTGTAACCCACTCAACGAACCCATTTTTTTCCCCATTCATCTTCATTTTCATCGGCAATTCTTAACAAGCAAAAGTACAATGCTTTTAACGATCCAATAATAGGAAGCTCATGGTGGTATTATGTTCGCACATACCGACGCCGAGAGTCGTTTTTTATATTGGTTTCACACCTTCACGTCGATGTAAATCAACGTCCGAATAGAATATCTAAACATTTTCAAGAGTAATCTATCAAAAATATTACAACGCATCTATCACGATCATGATAATGATTATTGGTCTCGCGAGTAAAATACGAGTTAAATGTATTTTATTTATTTATTATTCGCTTTCCTATAAGAGGTGTCGATTGAATAAGTACCTACGGGAGGTACCGTCACCAGATAATAATTCTAGAAAGCGAAGAATTTGACTAACAATGACGCCTCACAAGATTACCTCCCACGTATTAAATTATATTATTATTTATAGGCAAACACACATTCTAAACCCAAACCGTTGTGATCATGCGAATGAGGCTCGTGTTTTTATATCGATTTGTGTGATCTCGATTATAATCATTAATGAATTAATCAAGGGGATAGTTATCAATTACAAATTTAAAAAGTGGTAAATGTACTCTTTGCTATACAAGTTTAAAGAAAGACATCTGACCTGTATGTCTTCTCTAAGAGGTAAATTTTTAATTTTGTCAGAATTCAACCTCAAGTCTTGATTTAATTTATTAGATATTTTGATTTCCTGTGAGATATATGGTTCCATGGTACTTTTGAGCACACCTTACTTGACTTGCAATAGAACGTGTTTTAATGCTTTCTTCAGCAGTAAAATTTTATTTTCATGAATTTATTTAAAGTAATTTGAATAAAAGAGTATATGTTTCGGAATGCTATGTTAGTAAATAATATATTCAGAAGCATGGTAAATAACTGTTATTTGTGGCTAGTATGGCTCAAATCATTTTCAAGATGCTGTGATGTTGTGTTTAAAGGGGTTTCCTCCATAGTTCTGGGAAAGTATAGGAATGCCATAAACTTGGTTTGTTGTGCATTTGTTAAATTTCCTAGGCTGAACTTATTTTTATGATCAAAATGGTGAAAGTGGTCGACCTACTACATTAAAAAATAATTGCATAAATAATATCTTAACTCTGAAAAAGAAAATTTGTTTCTTCATTCCACTAAAATCCCACGAATGGTGAGCTTTGACGACTCAAATCTTGCACAACTTTTTATTCCGGAATATCTGACATGTTGGCATGCAGCGTGATTTTCATGACGAGCTATTTCCATACTATCAATTTATCTGTATAAAAGCCAAATGCTATTTTATTTTAATTAATGAAGACAATATTAGCGAAACTCAATTGAAAATCTGAAACAGTAAAATTAGAAAAAAATACCTCCTAAGCTCTACCGATTGAGCTAATGTGTCCTTATCCGATTCGGTCATATTTAACTGTATCATACATACTTCGACTGAGAACTACCAATACTATGATACGTTTTTAGATTTTCACGGCCAAAAGCATTTTCGTTGTTTGTTTTTGGGGTGTTTGCCGTGTTGCGCTACCTCCTTCTTTAGCCGACGTTTCGGACAGCATTGCAGTGTCCATCATCAGGGCAGATCCGGCAGACCCAACGATGTGTCGTCGGATCTGCCGGATCTGCCCTGAATTTTTTATTTTTATTTAATATGCGACATCTGCTGACTTTTCTGCAAGTCTATTATGATTATTAATTTTTATTTTTAACGTAATAGGTAAAACCTCAAATTACAAAATTTTAATTAATTAAGACAATTTGCGCGAAATTCAATCGAAAATATTATAATTTGAGTTTTCACCTAAAGTTAAAAATAAAAATAAATGGCAATTTTATTTGTGCAGTAGTAATATTGAAGATAAAAAAGAGAAACATAAGGATGAATAGCGAATTTCTGAAAATTCTTGTAACTGCACAGGATATTAAATTGAAATCTCCATCTGATTTTGCACTGTGCTAATATGTTAGTGTGTTCAGATGAAACATTGCGAGGTTCAATGTAGAGTTGAGCTTTTGATACGCTATAAATGACTTATTTGTTCCAATACTTTGTCAGTTGCTTGGTTCAATTAAACAATATGAGAATGTCTCCCGGCTACATGAGCCGTAATTTAGCCAAGTCAGTGAGTGCGGCGAATGGGACACTGGACAGTGGACATGTGCCTATAATAATTTTTAACTGCATATAAAGTCACGTCACTGCTTCGCTAGACCAAGCCTGACATATCGGGTGGCAACAATCTTGCTTAATAGGGATTTGTGATCTTGCTAAAGCTACGAGCCTTGTTTATTTAAAATTTTACCCGGGGTGGATTTAAATATATTTAAAATGATTGGAATTAATGATTGAACACGTGGCAGTTTTGTGTTTGTTATACGATACAATGGTACCTACGCATTAAAGTAAGTTAATATGCCGTGAAAGGTTTAAAAACAAAGCGCCTGAGGGATCGACTGGTAAAATGTGTGCCTGTTGGTCGACCAACGCAACATGTGTTTTATGTTTTAGATTTTTAAGATGCGAAACTTATTTTATGATTTGACGTAAAATTATACGAGTGGATACGAGGAATTTGAATTCGAATGGGATTTGGGCTTTGATATGCCGAGGTATTTTAGTTTTTCGACTTGGTTTTATGTTCTTGTCTGACTAGCTGTTGAAATAAAAATACAGTTATGCATTTTATTGTCTTGTCGTGTCACGTTGTCGTGTTGATGAATATGAACAGGTTCGAACCACAGAAGAGATAATCGGACATTCTAACTTTGGATTTTATTCGTAAAGGTACCCTGAGTTAAGTTTAGTAAAGTTACGCTTGTTTGCATTGTGTTTGTATTTGCGTTTGTATTTGCGATGTACCTGCATTAAATTTATCACACTGAATATAGAAACGTAATTTTTTTACTAATTTCAGATGAAATTTTTATGTTAACTCATTTCAGTGAACATTGATTGATGATGAAGTCAACCATTTAATATTAATAGTAAAATATACACTACAGTACCTACTAAAGGTATCTTAACACTTTGAAAGTGCTAGAAAAATTATGAACACGTTTTTATTATGAAGAAAAAACAAGTTTGCTTAAAGCAGTTTTTTCTACGGAAATTGAGTACAAAACATTGGTGAATAAGACAATTTAAAGATTTTGGGTGGTCTTCTTGATCAAATCCATCATTTTATTATTTTACGACACTTTTTCTATACATTGTAGTAATTGAGTGGCAGCATCCATTTCTTTGTCAGGTGTTTTAAAAATTGTATAGTACGCTAAACAAACATTTATCAGGCAGAAGTAACACATTAGAGTAACTAATTAAAGTGAAATCTTTATGATGCTATAAAAGACATTTTCATTGCATTCTTTTAGCGTTCAAAAGACGAAAAGTATTTATATTAAAAACGGTAAAACGTCACCCAAACGTTAATTCACTATATATAATTTACATAAGTCAATAATGGATCTAAAAGTTGTCGAGAGTGAATGATACCTACTTCATTTCAGAATCAAAAGCACGAAAAGATTGAATGTTCCAGTATATCCCGAAAAGGTCATCATTTTGACTACTTTTATATATTTTAGTATGACAGCTGTCTCGCCTTTCTTGTGTTACATATAGGTAACGGTTGCGTATATTAATTACGTTACGCCTAGTTTTACTGATGCAGGTTAGTATACTAGGAACCTGAGATTATATTGTTATGCAATGTGCAGTAATGTGCAGCACATATGCTTGTCGTAATAAATTCTTATGAATAATCCAGTATTGAAAGCTTAGGGCGGCTGGGTGACTTTTACTTTTACTTTGTCACATTGATAGTAAACAGTAAACAGCCAGTTAGGTATATGGACCTGTGTGGTTTATCATACTTCCCAACAACGTGTTTTGTCGATCAATTACTTACTCCATTTTTCGTCCCACATTATTATGATACTCGCAGATATCTATTTTGGTATGTGGTATATTGTAATTAACCACCTTTACACGCAGTACAATGTACACAACTATGAGCAAATAGGCCTATAATAATAGACATTGTATCGTTTACTTTAATGACGAGTGCTTGAATAATATCGCTAAAAAGTTTTGCGTGATGTTATTTAATTTGTAATTAACCTTTGAAAAGGGGATATTCTCGAAAATTAAATGACTAAGAAACTAGAAAGTGTTACTTTGTACGCAAGAAGGAAATATTTAGTCATATAAGAAAAATTCTTGGTGATTTTTTCGGTGTAACATTAATAATTTATTCCCATAGAATATGCGTCGATGTCTTCTGGCGACCTCCGTGGTAGAACAGTTAGATCAACGACTCTAACGCGAGTTCGAAACCAAACGTGCGCGTTAAACAAAATTAATAGCCGAATTCGGAAAATGTTGCTCGTGTCGTGATAGAATACTTAGCCAGCCAATGAATTGAACACGCGACGCCTGGGTGGGACCCAAACGCGATATGTCCACTGAACGGTCTATGTCCTAGTACAATCCTTATACACCCTTAACAATCTGATAAACAGTTTACCCTACATTAATGGTTGTTTACGAGTTGTGTAAAATGTCAATCAAACACGTTTATTAGTAAGGCCGTATTATTTAAAAAAAAAAAATGACGGTTGGCGATTTTTCGATTAACCGTGCCTACTACTAAAATGCATTTCTGTGAATCACCCACAAAGCTTATTCTCTTATTTATCAGACTCTAGCTTTCACATAGAACTCTTCTTAGGGTGAATTGCCTTATACACAAAAAAGGCTGCTCAACCCCAGGCCCGTGGGCCACAATGTAGCCCGCGAACGAATTATAAATGGCCCGCGTGACCAAGTTTAAAAATTTCTTGCTAATTCACAAATTTTTGTAAATCCTTTCACAATTAGTTTGAAATAATCAATTACAACTATAACACACACTTTTGCGTGTAACGAAAATTACAGGATCACGAACTTTCATATCCTGAAAGTCTCTACCCCCCAGGACGATCCGGTAACCCTATAAGTGGCCCGCTGTTGGGCCAGTAGAAAAGGTTGGGCAGCCTTGACTCTAACTCATCAATAATAAGAAAAGACAGAGAGACAACGAAATTGATCAAATTATATTTTTTAAACCTTTCAATTGGGATGCCTTATAATCTTACTAGTTCCGACCAGTAACTTTTGTATAGTGTCAAAGTAAAACAAGGAAATCAATACCGTTCCATTTACCAACTACGGTATTTATCAACAATATTTAGATTTACCTACGACAACAGCGTTCGCTTTAAGCTACACATGTCCATCGGGATGTTGATCACCGGCTGACAGTTGACAGAATGTGCCCAGCGCCGGCAATCAAGAGCTTTGTATTCCAGGTACGGTCTGCGCTGACCCAGTAGTGGATAATAAGGAGACGTGACTGGAGAGCTAATACGACAGCCTATTGTTATTGAAATCCGACACTTATCCAATTGTATGCGTCGTACATTTTCTCGGTAAAACTAATTTTACTATCACGTAGTTAGATACCGCCTTGAATTGGAAGCTGTAATTTTTTTAACGTTTTTTATTCTCATTATTCTCTTTTTCGGATTTTTTCTTACCACATTTGCAACGCCATGGAGACAGAGGCACTATGTAACCCCCAATTAGGAGAATGTTGTGAATGAAAAGCTGAAGGACGCTGGAAGAGAGAGGAGACGGAGAAGAGGAAGAAGAGGAGATACTTCGTTTGTCGGATCTGGTTGATCGATCTTCGTTAGTCACTAAACATGACTTAAGTCATAAAGCAAAGTTTCGATTATTTATGGTGGTCTATCAGTATCCATTGATTTTTTAAAATTGAATTGAAATTTTGGTTTTAATGTTTGAGTTATATCTCCCGTGTATCATCGGTTCGTTGTCATTCTTCTCCGGTATATAAACCGATGTTATTATATTCTTAATTTTTTGTGGGGTTATAGTTTGTAGACTTTTGTTGTCTTTTTGTCTTTTTAGACTTTTAAATTTATTTTTATGCTAGATTCCTTATTGCTTTAACGCGATTCAATTTTCAATGCCTCTATTTGTGGGTGTACAGATAAGCAGAAACTCTACTGTAAGCAGATATTTACTTACAAAATTTCTTCGTAATATTATGTTTTTCGGTTCATTGTAACGTTACTTGTACCGGCTGGAATTTAAGGGAGTACATGTTTTCTACGTGTTTGCATCTGTTTTCAGTCGGTACGTGACAAAATTCCATACTATTGAACGAGATGATAATTATCTTTGTCAATACTGACTCACTGTATCGTAAATAATTCTTATTTGGTGAAGGAACTGTTTAGACGAGAAAAAATAAATGTTAGGAGGTAGGAGTATAAGAGGAAGGTAGGTTAAACTCACAAAACGAAAAATATAATCACACAAATAGTAAACTCTGTGGTGGAACATTATTAAAAAAAAGCTTTATAATTACGTTAAAGTCACGAGTAAATTGGGGTAGAGTCACGTGAGGTAACCGTGCGCAATTTTTACATTGGGATTTTTGTATTAAAAAGCTTTAGGTATGTTACAAATATTTTTTTGTTTATTAATATGATCGATTATTAAGGCATCTCAAACAACCATAAAAACCTCATAAGGTACATAAATCAAACAGTTATATAAAAAAAACTTTACATGCATGTCGATTGCGTACACTCACCCCGTGTGCGGGGTAAGTATATGCACACCGTAGGGTAAGTGTTTTCACCGCGAAGAGTTACCCCCCGTTGCAATTATCACACTTAAATTGCCCCTTATCGTAGTCTGTGCAGTTATCATGCCACCATGCTTTACACACAATACATTCTATCTAATCTTCTGTTGGTGGATTTCGATATTTCTCCTTCCATTGTGGGCAAAAATAGTCCTTAGAAGCCTGTTTTTGTGAAATTGAAAGTGATCTTTAAACATTTATGCACGCTGGAATCTCCCGCCTTACGCTTTGTGGTGATTTTACATAATTCAATATTAATAACATATTTAATAAAATTACTTTTAATTCAAAATATAACCGTTAATATGATTACTACGACTATTTTAAAACAAAAACACCATCATGCGAATTGAATTGAAGAAATATGATTATTTTATTTTATTATTTAGGTAGCTTTTAAAAAATCTGCTAGAACGTAAATTGTTTGTGAATTTGAATTTGGTTGATTTAAATTACAAGACTTGGTAATTGGATACCCGTCAAGTAGGTCTATGAAAGCATTCATATTCAAATGACAGATTTTACGATTTGACCGAATTTTAAACGAATGTTTTTACAAAAATGTGTTTACACACTTCGAGTTTTCACGTTAGATACTTGAACATTTTGTTGACTTAACGGTAAAACAGTAATCAACGATTCCACGCCACGAATATTGTCAAGAACCTCTTGAGGTTTGGCTGATCATCAATACTCAGCCCACTTGGAATAAAGAATAAAGGTTTTAATAAATACCCACCTCTTATTGATGTCTAATTGACCTCTTTTCGTCATGAACTCTGATTTCGCTTTAATCATATTTGTTAATTATTATTAATTTCTTGATACTTTGTACCCGCACGTCAAGACATACATTGGTGATAAAGTTTGTAAAATACTTTTTTCATTTGCACAGATCATCATACAGATGTACGCACTTAGAGCTAAAATCTGCCCGAGATTTTGATTGAGTAAACGTGTTTGTTTACTACTAGTGGACGTTAATGTACCATTAATATAAAAACATTATAATAAAGATAATTTGAGAATTATTTTTATTTTTATTTCATTTTATTTATTTCTATTCTTGAACACACATTTTATAAATGTATCCAGAGGTTTACACATTAGTACAAAACATTTTAAATATTATACAGTAACTGCACGGAGAAAAATGTTATTCGAAAAAACGATAATTTTAATAGTAAAAACGGTTAAAAACGGGACTGAAGTTCTTACGAACAAATTAACAGTGTTTCAATGTTTATTGGCGGGAAAATGTAAGAATAAACAATGAAACCCTGTTAATTTGTTCGTAAGAACTTCAGTCCCATTTTTACTATTAAAATTATAATTTTTTCGAATAACATTTTTCTCCGTGTGGATTTAAAAAGGTATGTAAAAACGTTAGTAGTAGCATTTTGTGAACACCTCACTGGGAGAACCTGTGCTGAGGTATTCGCATGATTTGGATTAAGTGTTATTCTATCGACATGATAAAAACTTCAATTCAGTTCAATTTATTCATTTAAAACCGTTACAAAAATTGACATTTTAATTCGTTTTTCAAGTAGGTACATTTGTATTACAAAATATTACATTAATCTTACTGATTTTTACGGCCGTTGTTCCCAACTTTTCGATCGATCAATCTGAGTCTCCGATCGACAAGTGATTTGTTTAGGGCCCGTTGTTTCATAAAATTTTAACGATTCATCAAATTTCAAAGTAGTTTTTCTACTTCTGTAAAGGTTCTATTCAAGTTCTTATATTATAAAATTATTGACCAGTTCTTTCACAAAACTGAAATTAAAACATTACTTGAATAGAACTTTTACAGAACTGAAAAATTAACTTTGAAATTTGATGAATTGTTCACATACTGTGAAACAACCTGCTTGTCGGATAGTTGCGCTGGGAAAAGCGTATTTGTACATTTCAGGAGCATTGAATTAAAATTTCGGTTCAACAGTTGATCAGTAGGATTGGGAACAACGGCCGTTAGTTTTATTTCGTACTGATCGGAATGTAAATATCACATTTAGCACCGCTAAAGTATCGAGTTTAAAAAAATCAATGGTGGCCTCATTTTAAAATGCACATTCCAACTCTATGGTACCAACGAGTCACTAATCAACCCATCAAACAAATTAAACTTTTTATCTCGTTTTTTTCGTTTTACCACAACACACAGCACGCCATTTACGCCAAATTTGGCATAAGGAGGAACACGCATACGATTGTGCTACGGAGTTCCGATGTAGTACTAGGTACAAGTATGTGGTATATCATTACTGACGGACCTACCTGAGAATTCCGCAATCAAAGCATACCTGTAATAAAGCACTAAAAAGTTTCTTCAACGTCACTTGAATACTGATGATGATACCCACAATTTTTTTAGGTCGCTGACAATTGTTTGCTTTTACTGATTGAAGAGTTCCGTTTGTGTTCTCGAGGGAGATTCGAAAAGTTATACTTCATTAATTTCTTGAACTTGGAAAAATATATTTATTTACAATAAACATTACATTTATATTCCACGTGGAAAAAAACACGCTTACATGCCTTCGGCGTGATAAGAGGGATCTCCGAAACGAAACGTTGGATACGTTATATATTTAGTGATTAAATATGAATACTCAGGAACTTCTATACCTTCTTCCTACCACCCTTCTTCTCCTTTCTCACTTCGCTCAGTCCAACGAAATTCGTTAAAATGTTCCATTTAATCCGGCTGTTTGAACTCTTGTTCCATTAGGTACAAAAAATATATAACTAGGTGCATTAATAATCTTGTATGGTATGGGAAGCTTTTCGTTTAGCTGTTTTGTTTCACACGTTTTTTTGTCTTTATTATTAAACGGAGTCTTGTAAACAATTTAATATCGCGAAGAAAAAACGGTTAATATAGAGAATTTGAGCAACGGGTATATGTATCAGGCTTCATTAATTGTGTTTGAGATAGTACCAAGAATCATAAATCAAAAGCTTTTATTATTGTTAATAATTAACGGCTTTAACTATGAAAATGAAAAACATTATTGAAAATAAAAATTAACACAGGTGTTGCTTAAGTAGTACCTACGTTCAATGACAATAGTGATACAACTTCACGCATCTGTCAAGCCCACATGCCATTCCGTTATGGATCATTGCGTTCTTCGTTAACGGACATTTTCTTTTTAAGACATTTCTAATTTTGTTACAAAGGTGCTTTAAGATTTTAAGCTCTCGGTTATACAATGCAATATTGTTCAATGAACAAGACAGTTCAAATCATAATTACGGTCCTGTCATCTCTGACAGGTACTTAGTGATTTATGAGTTTATCAACTGTTCGCTCATCCTAGGAAGGCCCTGTGTAAACAGAGCCTAATACGAATGTACAGCAGTGTACAAGTGCGGCAGTGTTATTCAACCTTTTTATATACGCAGACCGGTGAAAACAGGAGAAATATTTGGCGGATAATAATAATAATAATAATAATTGGATAATTTGTAGAGCGCCGTTTTTGTGAGAAATCACCTCAAGGGCGCTGTACATCTTATTATGACTTCTTAGGCTCTACCTAGAACTATTATTTACAAATGGACACAGAGAACATACTTACCTGGCAGGTCACTTCCGATAAACACACTTTAATTAGAAAGTTTATGCTTGGAGGAGATACGACTTTGCACGCGGAGGACACTATATTAAAACACTGGACATTGCATAACTTTACATTTGCTACACCATCATTTTTCATATTACATTTATAAGAACATAACTGCCAAAAATGGAGTTAATAAATTGAAGTTATTTCGAAAGACTTGTGAATTTAGGACTCATTAGGACTGGAGGATTTGAATGAAATTAGATGTACAAATAATTCACCATTAAGAATTTGTTAACATTTTTATGCAATTACTTATTTACTATGTCGCGGGCTGAGAAGGTGAAAGTGAAGGTTTTTGTTTTTGGCTTTATGGGTACGACTGTCTAAAAAGGTGAGTTTTAAGTTTAGCTCTGAATTTCGCCGAGTCTGTGATCATTATATATAAATAATGATCACTAATATATAAATAAAAAACCATTACTTATGTACATATTATGTATTTTTTATATCATATTATTATAAAAGAAAACAAAAATGCAATTAAATAATGTCCCGAACTTAAAGGAATTGAAGTTTTATTTTAATTTAAATTATTCTTAGTGTAGTGTTTGCCTAATTCACAAGCAAACACACTGTGTTGGGACTTCTCAATGAATTCAGGTTCTTGATACAAACTGTTTATTTATGTGATAGATATGAATTTAGATTTTTTATTTATGTCTTTCAAAGTTCTGATTATAAATCCCAGGGTCTTCATGCCTTTGCTAGTAATTTGTTGAATGTGATTTATGAAATTAATTGAGTCGCAAACATAACTCCAAGATCCCTAATTTCGTTCACTTTTTTCTAAGATTTTGTGTTCTATTGTGTGTTTATTCGAAAAAATGTTAATATAATAATAAATAAATAATGTATATTTGCGGAACGACGCGCGACGCCGACGTTAAAGACCACTGCTGTTCAATTATGTACTTTTGTAGTCGTGTAGTGTTGAGCGGGTGACCGGACGACCGCGATGGTATGTATGGTGCGGCTCTACGATCTGGGACTTGTGTGCGTTTGATTGTTTGTCCGAACTGTGCTAGCATCGCTGAGGTGAAAATCAACATCCAACAGTTAGAGCAAACACTACCAAAAACTGCTTTGCATTTAACGTTTTCTAGTGCTTCAGATGATAGCTTCATTCCGCCGCAAATCGTCGTATCACTATCTGCAAAACGTCGTAAACGCAAGCTAACACGACGGTGTTACATTTTTTTATTTGAGTTTGTCAACGTTCACTTAAAAATTGATGCTAATGTTGTGCAATTAATGCTAAGCGGCAGTAATGAATAACATGTAACAGCTTATTCTTTATTTTATTTTAATGGGCTTCATAATTGGTTGTTTTTACAGATCCTTTCATTTACCGTTTTGAATAAATTATCATAGATAATATTTCGAGTTTTTTTCAAATATTCAGTGTAGAGTTTACAGTAAAATACCTGATAAATTTGTTAGTAAAATGATACAAATGTGTCATTAAAACAAATAATGAAGTGAAGTGCTTAGTAACTGTTTTATTGAAATGATTTACACGGATGGAAAGAGTTATTTACATCGGCTTATGCCATTAGTTACTAGAATTCCAAATAATCGGGCAGTGCCAATAGCATTAAGTACCTGAATTCTCTAATCAGACTTCAAAGTGTCACCATGACATTATACTGAAATATTAATCAGAACTAATTCGTCACATTCAAATACTTCCCAGAGACTCTCCTCTAAAATCACACTCCCAAAAAAGAAATCACATGAATCATCAATCAGCTCACACAATAGAATCTCTTGATCTTTCAAACAATGATATATTGACAGACGAAAACGAAACAGCATTTGGACAAAGAAACTTCATACATAACCACTTTTAAAAAATAATATTCCCTCATTCTTCGAGAAAACAAAACCAATAAATTTTAAACTCCCATAAAAATGATTTGCGACGCATGTAGACGTGACATAGATACAAAAAAACATTACAGAGACTAATAACGTTTTTGTATTCAAATTAATAATAACTTAACAATAGATAAATAACATCATTTGACGACCGTCCGTGGTCGAGTGGTAAGACACTTGACTCCCATTCGGAAGGTCGCGGGTTCGAACCCGGCGTGCGCAAATAAATTTTATTTGATTAATTTGTGTTATTTCACAATTAATTAATAAAAATAATATATGTTATATTTGCGGCACGTTCCAGAGTGGAAGATACTCTCAGTATCGCCCTGGTGCAAGACCACCATTCAGAATTGAAGTGTTGCTTAATAATGGCTTTAGCCGTTTTTAGTGACTAGTTTTGAATAGCCAGGTACTTTCCCACCTTTTTCTTCCCCATCTCCTTCCCTTCCCCACTTACCTTCAGCCCCACAACATATCCCAAATAACGAAAAAATGAATTCCTTAGCACGGCAGATCGCAATGTGCGAAAATGTTGTGACTGAATTATTATTTTATTTTTTTATTTATAACTTACGAGAGAACAATCCAGTTGTAAAAACTCAGTTATTAAACAATTACAAATATCTACAATTACATACATAAAAAAAAGTTACACACAATTAGAAAAACAAAAAAATCACAAATAAAAAACAGAATCATATGCAAGCTCACTCAAGTAACACATTACAATAAGTGGCAACAGACATAAGAGACACGCCAGGCATGCATAGAAAGACAGTTGACACAATATAATTAATTAATACAGCGCCAGATTTTTTTTCTGAATCCCCCCTATCTTGTTATATAGTCGAATAATCGTTATAATAACACTCTATCTTGTTATATAGTCGACACATTTGGGTCAAAGGGCTAAAGTAGGCGATATTATTTTTAAATGTATTCATGTGAAAAATGTTATGGCGTCTTAAACAATGGGAATTGGGGACATTTATTTCAATATTGCTTAGACATAATGTAGTATCAAGATGGCCCTGAATAATTTTATGTAAACCTATTAGACCAGTCAATTGCCTTCTAGTTTTAAGTATATCAATCTAAGATGGTCATGTAGTTCACATTTGAATTATAAATGAATATGTTAGACATATTCAAAATTAGGTACTTATATCCACGCTGTTTGAAGATAGTTTTGAGTGGACGTCTGACAAGTAAGAGGTGTAGGGACTTCATTCTATTATACTTCATGAGGGATAAGGATTTTGTTTATACCTTATAGGTATAGTGCTAACATATGTGCTTAGGATCATAGGTTAAACGCAGGTTTATTGATCTACTGTAATATCTTGCAGACATAATGCCCGGGGCCTACAGAAAATCTGACATGCATGTCGTATGACAGTATTGTTTTTAAAATGAATGTGACAAGTTAATACGTCCATTGGAAGTTAATAGGTACCTACTCTATGCAGCTTGGATTATTCCTATCAGACATAATGCAGGTTTATTGAGTACCTGCCGCTGCTTAATGACTGCTCTACGAAAATGCATGCAGGCGTTCTGTTTAAGCATTATACTAAGATGGCGTTGTTTAGAATTGACTTGAGTTATTAGAATAATAATATTATTTACAATATGGCAGCAGCCTAATGAAAATTAATGGGAAAAATATACAAAGTACGTAGTGAAAAGTACTTGGGTGTATATGTATAAACAATTTAATATCAATTCCCATAAAGATCTAATAATTAATAACAATTGGACAATTTGTAGAGCGCCGTTTTTGTGAGAAATCTCAAGGGCGCTGTACAACTTATAATTAATTCTTAGATTCTATCTAGTTTTATTATTTACAAACAGATACAGAAAACATACTTACCTGGCAGGTCACTTCCGATAAACACACTTTAATTAGAAAGTTTATGCTTGGAGGAGATACGACTTTGCACGCAAAGGACACTACATTCAAAATACTGGACATTAGTGCCAAAAATAGAGTTAATATTTACTTTGAAAGGCTGGAGAATTTAGGACTCTTTAGGACTGCAGAATTTGTAAGAAATTACATTTACTAAACTTACCAATACGAATTTGCTTACATTTTGGTACAATAAGTTTTTTGTGAAGGTAAAGTTTTTTTTTACTTTATGGATACGACTGTCTGAAAAGCTCAGTTTTAAGTTTAGCTCTAAATTCCGAGGAGTCTGTGATCATTCTAACTCATATTTATTATCTGATTGGTTGACAGATTACAAAATGGAAAGTATACACAAAATGTTACTTATATGGTAGGTACCCCGTTTTAAGTACACTGTATATAGTGTAGGTACATGGTATTGTTGTAATGTGAGCATCGATAGTTAGTAGGTACATACAAGTAAAATTTAAATATGATTTGTAGTTTGTAGGCAATAATATTAATGAACTGTGAAGCAAGAAAACATGTACGAAAATAATTATGTACCTACTTATATAAAGAAATAAAAAGTATTGAAAATAATATTAAAATATACACAGTAAAGATTTCATAGGGTTTGGTGGTAGATGCTGGTGGACAGAAAGAAAAAGCATTTAAATATGTGGTTTTTAGATTAGCTTCAATGTTTGTACTTCCCGTCTCAGTAATCCGTATCTTTGTATATTTTTTAAAATCCTATAAATTTGAAATAGGTTTTAATTCGAGAGGAAGAGTGTTTCATAACTTGATGGAAAAGTAAAAGGAAATTTCTTTGAGCAAAAATATGAGACATAGTAAAGTAATGGTTTGTTAAATGCTATTTTTAAGAGAGGATACGCAGACACTGCAATACCTATAATACCTACATAGTATTGATCGGTTGAATTTCCCATAGGGAGGTACTAAGTATATTCGTGATGGAAGGAATAACTGATATGGGAACAACGGAACAGAGAATGCAAGAAACAATCAATTAATTGAGGACGGAGTTGGTGAAAGAAAATTAGGCCAGAAGTTCACAAAGGAGTTCTAATACCAACCCATTTTGACCTGTCAGTGGTTGAGTGGGCATCGCGTTTGGGTCCCACCCAGGCGTCCCGTGTTCGATTCCTCGGCTGTCTAAGTCCTCCATCACAACAGAAGCAACATCTTCCGCTTAATGTGGTAATAGTAGGAGATTTTCAAATGTTTTTGGGTTATTTGTAACCCGGAAATGTTTGTCTTTCTTTAAAAAAAAAATTAAAAAATACCATCCCCGATGTATAGTATCGAGGAATGGCGAAAGTAGACTATAAAAACAGTAGGAAATGTTAACTAATGAAACGTTAGGAAGGCTTTTCCGATATATTTACACGGAATACTAGGTTGCACGTTTTTTTGTTACTCATTTATCATTCCAAAAATTATAATAATTTCATTATTGATCTGTTTGGGCTTGACGTGATAAACGTCGATAAATTTCTCAGCAAACATAGTCCTACTTATATCCATCTAACCGTGAATAAATCAAGTACCTACTATTATTTGCTATCTGATGATGCCGATATTATACTAAAAACTTTATTGTACACTCACTCTATACGAGGTGTAGAAAAAACTTTTTTTTTTACACGTCGTTCATTTTTTATTCAAAACGTTTTGTTGTAACTGGGACAAGTAAATTGTTGTTTTAAAATATGAGTGAAATATGAGACTTCGTAGCTGCGTATGTACAAGTAACTGCAAATACAGTAGATAGAACCTATATATGGTATGATTATTCGTCTGGTGTCTTATTAATTCTTTTTGATAATCACCCACTTTTATAAAGAGCGTTCGGTTTTTAAGAAAGTTATTTTCTTATTAGAAAATTACTTGGGCAAATCGTATTATGGTCTTTATAGATACATCTGAAGGATTTAGGTATGAAACATAAATATGAACGCGTGTATAACGTTTCTAATTTTTGTTAGAGTACGTACGTACCTTCCTATATAACATTATTTGTGCAAAACACGTAGTTACATACTAATTAGACTAAAAAAAAATTCACTGAAGAAGAAGAAGATAACACTATATAATCTAAATGAAAACATGAAAATCAACAAGACACAAAAATCAGTTGAAGATGATATTGTTTGTTCTGAAATTTAAAATATGAGATTGACAAATATGACGTTTAAATAATTTGTGGCAATAGCCGAATTGGCGAAGGCGCCCGTCCCGGTTAGACGAGAGGTTCTGGGTTTTCTGAGGAAAATAATTTCCCTCAGGTCCTAAGTCATCTTTGGGGATGCTGTGGGGACGGTATTTTTAAGGAAAATAAGTTCTGGGAAGGAAAACAGTGAATTCAGTGTGTCCAGATTATCCACGTAGATCAAACGTAGCGAACCAATTGGGGTGACCAATGCCAGAGGTGTTGTGATCCAATAAATGGTTTCCCGGGCGGCGGTACTCATACCCGCCTCCCAAACTGAACGCTTCTACAACATTTAATCTATTGTTTTTTTCTAAACAATAAAAAGGGATTATTATTGTAATAACGTTCAATCAAGATTTACAAAATTCACAAGCTTGGTTTAGCATAAATAATATTTATTCGATCATTTTAAGGACGGGATGTTCCACAGAATTTGAACTTTTCATCACATTTCAAAGTTAAAATTCAAGTTCTATTGAAATACTGGTATTATTTCATTTTACGCCGGTTGATTCTGAGAACGGAAAATAAATCAGAACTTGAATAGAACTTTCACAGAATCTGATTCAAACCCGCTACCTTAGGATTGGGAGTCGAGAGCCTCACCCCTCGACCACGGACAGCCGTCATAACATGTACTATAAAAATAAAAGCCATAAAAAACGAAACAAGACTCCATATTTTTCAATTGTAAAAAAAGGTTGTTTCCGTTTAAATCTTTTTGTTTCTTCTATATTAGATCTATAGATATAAAAAGTACAGCAAACAAGATGAGGAGATAAATTTGAAGCTGTGGCATCTACTTTTAGTGCGTGATGAGAATTGTGAAGAATGTGGAGTGTTCCGTTTTCCGTTACTGCTAATAATGGAAAGACAGCAGGGATATGGGTGAATCGATTATTATTTTGACTTTTGTAGGCTGGGTACAAAATAATCGTTAAAATCAAAGTCATCATTAGTCCATCATGAAAAAACTATGTTCTATTAATATCCAATAAGGTTAAACAATTAATATAATTTATATCGGTAATTTATACACTAATTTGACCTCAATTTCTCTGTGCTTTATTAAGATTTTACTTAATTAGTTTTAAACAAAACATTTGCTTGGCATTCTGTAATAACATTAATTCAATCCATTGGTAGTGTCTATGCAAAAAGAAACCTATAGTAGAAAGATACAGATAATTTAATTAAATATTTGTTATTAAACTATTTATTCTGATAAATAACACGTGAGAATAAAACAATTCCCGTAAATTATATTTATGTAAAGTTAGAATATATTTTACCCTGAAGAAGGGTCGGTCGGTGGTTCCGAAACCGGTCGGAAAGATACTGAAAATATTGTGGTTTTAAACTATATGAATTTCAATTAATTGTAGAAACTTTCGAAATCCATACACTTAAATCTAATATTTTAATCATTAAAGAATTGGTTGCATGAGATTAAAAAATTTATTCAAATAAATTGAATATTCATTCTAGACTAAACTAAAAAGTAAGTAGTTGTCATATCATTACAAATAAATCTGATAGATAATGTCATATCTTTGACACTTATCCCATCTATGTTGCAAATAAATATGTGTATAATAGAACTATGCATCATAAATATGGCAGTCTATATAGTATGGGAATTAGGGGGTTTCTCACCATCCTCCCAATAGCTTATGTACACTAATAACGAATATTTTCGAATTACGATTTACGGCTTATTTATTTATTAAGTTGGAGTTTATAATTCGGTACTCGAACCTATAAATAGTAACTATATATTGGATATGTTGGCCGAGTTTTCTAACCACTGCAAGTATTTTATTTTTATGTTTAATAATATTCGTTATTAGGGTAGATAAGCTATTGGGAGGATGGTGAGAAACCCCCTTAATTGAAGATATTTATTACCAGTAATTCATGAATTGAAATATGAGATCGTTAAGAATGACCGAATATAACTGAGACAGAGGATCTAGGTTCAATTCCTAGTTGCGACCACTACCTTTTTTTTTATATAACAATTTCGCATCACAATGTTCATCCAAGGTAAACTACTTAACCGATTTTGATGAAATTTGGCTTACTGTGTGTAATTCGGTCCAACTTAAAAGATAGGATATTTTTTTTTGACCTCAATATTTATTATTGCGAATTAAATGTTTTTTCTGGGACAATTATTTGAAATTATTTGTAAGTTCCCTAAGTTTCTGACAGATGGCGGTGTGAGTTAATTTATTGACACAACACTTGGTTATCTAGGTTAGGTAATCATCCATTAGATGACGTCGTGTTTCGTTAGCCACAGCAACGCGTGGCTTGGACAGCTAATTTTCTATGAATTTTTCTGTTTCATACTTGAATTCAGATTTCTTAATATTCTTCTTTAATGATTAGGCAAATTTATTTTATTTCGAAGGAAACAATTAATAATATTTTTTAATTTTAATTTTACGTAACGCATAGTTTGTACACAGTATTTAATAACTCTGTATCTTTGCAAGTTGTACTATTTTACAAAATAACATTTTAAATTTACTTTATAATAAACCACAAACTATCACACTCTTCCCTCACACGCTGTCCTATCCCCCTCAAATTCAAATTAATTTTTTTCTATATGAGTGATTTATTATCTTCTCTTTTATTTTCTTTCAATTACACATTTATCTTCTCCTACTAAATCATATTTTAATTACGTTTTCTTTCAATTACATTTATATCTTCTCCTACCAAATCATATTTTATTCATGTTATCTTTCAATTACTCTTATATCTTCTCCTACTAAATCATATTTTATTCATGTTTTCTTTTAATTACACTTATATCTTCTCCCATTAAATCATATTTTATTCACGTTTTCTTTCAATTATATTTATATCTTCTCCTACCAAATCATATTTTATTAATGTTATCTTTCAATTACACTTATATCTTCTCCTACCAAATAAAATTTTATTCATGTTTTCTTTCAATTACACATTTATCTTCCCCTACTAAATCATATTTTATTCATGTTTTCTTTCAATTACACATTTATCTCCCCCTACTAAATCATATTTTATTCATGTTTTCTTTCAATTACACATTTATCTTCCCCTACTAAATCATATTTTATTCATGTTTTCTTTCAATTACACATTTATCTTCCCCTACTAAATCATATTGTATTCATGTTTTCTTTCAATTACTCTTATATCTTCTCCTACTAAATCATATTTTATTCATGTTTTCTTTTAATTACACTTATATCTTCTCCCACTAAATCATATTTTATTCACGTTTTCTTTCAATTATATTTATATCTTCTCCTACTAAATCATATTTTATTAATGTTATCTTTCAATTACACTTATATCTTCTCCTACCAAATCAAATTTTATTCATGTTTTCTTTCAATTACACATTTATCTTCCCCTACTAAATCATATTTTATTCATGTTTTCTTTCAATTACACATTTATCTACCCCTACTAAATCATATTTTATTCATGTTTTCTTTCAATTACACATTCATCTCCCCCTACTAAATCATATTTTATTCATGTTTTCTTTCAATTACACATTTATCTTCCCCTACTAAATCATATTTCATTCACGTTTTCTTTCAATTACACATTTATCTACCCCTACTAAATCATATTTTTTTCATGTTATCTTTCTATTACACTTATATTTTCTCCTACTAAATCATATTTTATTCTGACGAAACGAAATCGTCTCCAGTGTGATTAATGAAATAACAATAACTAGTAACTGAACAGAGTGTTTTTTACATGGTTTTAGGGTTCAATATATTGAACCGTTGCGCGTTGTCTCTATAAAAACGACAATATTAAGAGATGTATGCTTGTATTAATTATTATAATAAGCATAACTAGAAGAACATTTTAAAATCATTCATCATTGTACCACCTCATTTTTTATTTGCTTTTAATAAAATGCCGGTTACGGTTGTCCGTTTTTTTTAATGCAAGATGTTTAAAAATTGCTTAGAAATTTAGATTTACGCACGTAGCTTAATGAACCTTAGAACGTAGGTGTTTTTGATCGTGATATTCTTTTGAATGACGCTATGATTACATTTATTGTATCAAAAGTTCAATATATATTCAATGCGAGTATCTCAGCTTGAGATTATGCTTCGGTGCACGGATAGCCTTGTCAATAAAGTACGCAATGTAACTGTTCTGATAGTTAATAGATTTGTTCGGTGGCCTGGAGAGGCGTTGTGAATGCGTACGGATATTAAGTTGGAAAGCTACGTAGAGGTGGTAAACAATAAAGTCCCTCAAAGACAAACTTACTGACTCACTGGCTCACTTGTACCATACAAGTTTCTATTTGAAAAAGTGTGTTGAAAACTCAATAATATAATGTTATTCCGTCACAGCGGTATGTTATTTACTGTCAGTTGCAGCAAGCCATCATCATCAGTTTCAAGTGACATGTGACCTGATATTTAGATGTTTTACATATTCAATTAGGCTGAAAGCATATTATAATTAATATGAAATGCGCACGATTTTTTAATTGAAGATATAGGTATCTACTCATATACCCAATCAACCTGTTATTATCAATTATTTGAATCTAGTTTGGAGGAGGCTGGGTTCCTAAATAAACTCTTTGCGATGTTCTTCTTCTTATATAAAGCTACTTAAACAAATTACATTCAATAAATCAAACATTGACTCGAAAAGATTTAAAAAAAATCTTTCTGCTGAAATAAAATGAGGTTGAAGAAAGCGATGAAATTTTACTTAAATATTAATACATCTTTAAATAAAAAAAATTAGATACACGATTATGAAAATTTAATGCTTTGTACGTTTTTAGATTTTCACGGCCAAAAGCATTTTCACGGACACTGCAACGCTGTCCGAAACGTCGGCTAAGGAAGGAGGTAGCGCAACACGGCATAACACCCCAAAAACAAACAACGAACATTGAATGTTTTGTTTATTGAACATGTAATTATTACTCCAATGTCTATTATTAATTTTAAAAATCTGTAACAAGATCCTATTACATTATATATCCGTTATCGATGTTATACATGCATATAATACGCATTTAATGTTTTATACATGCACATTTCAGTCCTGACAAATACAAATGTCCTTTGTTAAGGACTGTAAAAAGGTACACCAACAAGTTAATTCAAAATTGGTATGTAATCATTCACAAGCCAGTATTGTTAAGAATTATTCCCATTACGGATAACAGTTAAGCCTCACAGAAAATCTCCATTTTGGCAAATTTATGCAGATATAAAAAAAAAAGAAAAACGAGTGTGCTTTAGACCAGCGTTTCCTAACCTTTCCGGACCGGCAAAAAAAAAGTGTTATTTTGCGGACCGGGTGCCGACTAAGACTAAGAATTTTGTAGTTGATTCAGCTTTTCAACTTGTTTCCTTAGACCATTTTCAAGTTCTGAGTACGAATTAAAACGGCACTCCATGTATTATTATCATAGCACATATAAATCATTCTCGTGTTCTGTCTGCAGTATTTATATTCATGAAAATAGGATTAAAAAACGTGCATTCATATTCAGTGCAAAGAACTTTCTAGTGTTCTGGTTGCAGCTATTCATGTTTTAAAAATCTGTATTAGCAAAGACACATTTTTCAAATGCCGGGACAAACTTTAATCTGGCATAATCCAAGTCAAACCGGTACGTATGTTATAAGTTTAGGCATAAAGAAAGCTTAGCTTTAGATCGATCTCAGGAACAACTTATTACCAAAATATTTTTCAAATAAAATTATGTATAACAAAGGCATTCACAGACACCATACAAGGACGTGCAAGGAAATCAGACTACAAGAAAAGGTTAAAGCGAACACACAGAATAATCTACTGTTATAGTCTACTGTACAAAGGGATGAAATGTTATAACAAGCTACCAGAAACTATGAAGTCCGCACCAATTGGAAAGTTTAAGATGTATTGTAGGAGCTACATGAAACTGGGGAAAATTTAATATAGAATACAACATGTAAATAATTAGCAATTTGTAAACTTGAATGTACAAATTACTAAAATAAAAAATTTAAAAAACTCCACAAGTCAAGGCTGCATAAAGAAGTTTTACTTCAGAAATCGACATACATATTATAAGGTATATCTACTTGTTATCTTACGATAGGTATTCATAAATCGTTGACACAGATAACGTTACATTATTATTAAGATACAATCGAAATTTATTTTTATTTCATACGCACTTTAACTTGACCTACTGTTTAAAACAAAAATCATATTGAAAGTAAGAAGAAAAAAAAATTATCCCGCCCACGCTTAAGGTATTCATAAATCATTAGCTGTTATTTTGTCGGAATTCTACATACCGAGGCAACTTAATAAATATATTATTATTCATTTATATAGGAAAATACATACAGGAAGTATCACGTGGGTTCCTCCTCCAATTTATCATTTATCACGTGATCCACAACAACAATAATTTTTCCATTATTTAATGTGAGACACGCATAGGTGTAGTCACAGTTCGTTGTAACCTCTTTGCTTTCTCATAAATAACGTTACATGACATATAGAAAGAGAAAAGAATACGGAGTTATCAGTTGCAGTACCATTGTTCCAAAAACCTTCACATTTGAATTTTGAACCGAGGTTGCGGATTCGATTCTCGAAGCACCGTAAAACTATACAGACCAGGTGTTTTAAATTTTCATTCATGATCTTTGGGGATGTTTATTGATAAATTTGAAGCATCTCACAAAATGAATTTTCACCTCAACTGTAAGGAAAGTTGATAAAAAAACAAAATTAGATAAGATAACTAAGGTTGAAGTTTTTCAAATATCATAAAAATTATTAAGTGAGTACATATTTATATACGTATATCTTGAACTTTTTAAATATGTTACATTTTATTTGGGTTTTCTTAATCACCATACTAAGGTCATGCCTGTATTACACGGAGAAAAATGTTATTCGAAAAAACGATAATTTTAATATTAAAAACGGGACTGAAGTTCTTACGAACCATTTAACAGGGTTTCAATGTTTATTGGCGCAAAAATGTAAGAATAATTTGTTGGTATGCGTACGTAATTACGTATACAAACAAATTATTCTTACATGTTCCCGCCAATAAACATTGAAACCCTGTTGATTTGTTCGTAAGAACTTCAGTCCCGTTTTTAGCCGTTTTTACTATTAAAATGATGGTTTCTTCGAATAACATTTTTCTCCAATATGGTAGCGGTAAATAAGTTATGTATATATTGTAATAGGTACCTATATGTTAAAACCAAAAACAAGGGTCATAATAATTTTTTTTTATGAATACCGCACAAGAGTCCCAACTGTTCCCATCTTTAGTAAAGCGAGACTATGGCATCCCCAATTGGGGTATGTTATGACGCTGAAGGTCGCGGGGAGGGGAAGGAGATGGGGAAGAGGAAGGTGGGGAAGTACCTGGCTATTCAGATCTGGTCACTAAATACGGCTAAAGCGATTTCAAGCAACGTTACAATTCTGAATGGTGGTCTTACACCAGGCCGATACTGAGGTTATCTTCCACTTGGAACGTGTCGCAAATATACTACATATTATTTTTAATTAATTTATTGTTAAATAACACAAATTAATCAAACACAATTTATTTGCGCACGACGCACGGTAGTTCCCTTAGAGGAAACTAGCTAGACAAAAAGATTTTAACGATGTTTTTATTTAGGTTCAAATTTATACTCACCGCATTGAAAACAGTCCATAGTATTATGTTCTCATTGATAAAAAAATTAAAACAATACGCACTATACGTGGCAACGTCGTAAACACGACACTTTGGCTGTGCCAGTCGGCCGCCCAGCGGCCAGTCGCTTTCGGGTGCTCACGTTGCTCGGTCCCTAGTGGTGTTATTTGAAATCGGAGAGAAATTATCTACATATAAAAATTGAAGTATACAGTATGTTCTTTCAAATGTATTTAAGCATTTAATAATTGGCCTATTAAACATTACTTTTATTATTAATTTTAAAATGATGAAACTAGTGATAATATTTACAATTATTTGCCTAACTTTGATTAAACTTTCAATTAATTGTACTAAATTGTGCCTCCGAACGAAATTATTTTCATACCATTCTTTATCTATATTTTCTTATATAATTTGTCTGCACATACTTGCACTTTTCTCTTTTACAGAGCCTGTTCCAACGATCTATCGTTCAGATATTTTGGACCTGTTAGAAGAGCAAAGCACTTCAAAGATGAATTGTGTTGCAACAAGGGAGTGTATTTATGAAGATATAAAAAATTTACCAAAGAAAAAAAATTTCACTCGTTTTGAAGATAAAATATTAAAGAAAAAAATCGCTTCATTTCCGTTAAAAATGGATTGATGTCGGAAGAAGTACGCTAAAATTCAATTAAAAAAAAACACAAAATGGCTTAAGGCAGCTTTTGTTCTTCCTGTGTTGATGTGTGACGAGGGGCCACGCGGTAGACCATAAAAATAATTTAATTTGTGTTCTTTGAAAAGTAAAACCAGAATAATTGAATGTCTTCCGAATTCTCGAAGTCCACAAGAGCTCTCTCATGCTGCTCAAATCAGCTTGAGGTTACATGGAAAGCGGGATACTGCCAAAATTATTCATCAGGCAACAAACTTTTCACCCAAATGAGCTACAAAGATTAAACACATTATGAAGAATAACAATTTAAAACCAATCCCGTATTCACCCCAGGAAGATTTAGCTTTCATAATTAACAATAAATTCACCAAGCAGCAATATTTTAAGTAGTATCAGCAAGTATCCATAAAATTTTGGTCCACGGGGGAGACCATATTAGTTCCTGTATTCTTCCGATTGGACAAATGTCAGAAGAAGCTCAAGAATCACGAAATAAAGACTTAAAAAATCAGGGAGTTTCATACTCGAAAATCATCGCAAGTTCACACAAATGAATATTATTTTCATACGCTAATTATAAGTTAAGATCCTATAATATCTAGAATATCTATAATACCAAAGAAACATCCCGATGTCTTACCGAGTGATGTATTAAAATTATTATCGATATCTATATATATACAGTGCCAGCGAAGGAATTTCAGAAGTCTGTCAACAGTGCCACTATAGGTGAATTATCATTTAATAGTAGTGACGATACTGATGATAGTGACTCGAGTAGTTCATAAAAAAGTAATCTTATATAGGTTATAAATTTTTTTTAAAGTTATTGCTTAAAATAAGCACATTGCCGTAACTTTTTTGAACCATTGTACGATAAACTTTTTATTAATATTTTATTTTATTTGAAAATTCTGTAACAACGGTTAAAATAAATGTAAATTTTTTAAAGTATTTTTTTTTATTATATTGTGACCCTTTTGCATCATATACAATGGAAAAATATTTTTGTCTAGCTAGATTGGGATTTGGGACCACTGTGCGACGGGTTCGAACCCGCGACCTTCGGATTGGGAGTTGAGAGCCTTACGTAAATGATATGACACACCCAAGACATGGGGAAATGAAATGAAAATAGATATTTATAGAAAATGAAAATATTTTTCATATTAGAAATGATAAATTAAAATATATTAGTACCTACCCACCAATAAATAAATGTTTTAAATCCATTAGTTTTATTTAACAGCCCAAAATATTATTCAGTTTTTATAAAAAAAAAATTCTTTTCATAACTTTTGAGGATTATTCCCATCAATGTAATATATCTTTGAAGAAGAAGATAAAACTAATACCTAATCTAAACTAAAATATGAAAATGAACAAGACACACAATTTAATAAAAGATAACGGTCGCAACTGGGACTCGAAACCAGAATCTCTCGTCTTACCGGGACGGCGCTTTATCCAATTCAACCATTGCCACCTATTATAAAACCGTCATATTTGTAAACACATATTTCAAATTTTAGAATTAACAATATTATCTTCGACTGTCTTATCGTGTTCTTCAACAAAATATTATTTTTTCGCAGGGTGATATGCGCAGTATGGCCCAAGATTGCGCTCTGGGGCGCTGGCTGGCGGAGGCTGCGCTAACACGACACTGGTATGACGTCACTCTCCAGGCCTCGGGGCGCCAGTACAGGGCACATCGGGTCGTGCTTTCCTGCGCAAGTCCCTTTATAAGGGTAAGTTAAATTTAAATAAGCCTTTTTATACTCAATTAAGAACCGAGGTACTATCAAAGTAAATCACACCAGCACGCAAATAATATAAGAGCTTTATATCTTCTAAAGTGGAAAGCCTCATGGTCTCATGGTCTCCTGGCCTCACGGTCTCATGGTCTGATGGTCTGATGGTCTTACGGCCTCATGGTCTCATGGTCTCATGGTCTCATGGCCTCATGGTCTCGTAGTATCATGGTCTCATGGCCTCATGGTCTCATGGTCTCATGGTCTCATGGTCTCATGGTCTCATGGTCTCATGGTCTCATGGTCTCATGGTCTCATGGTCACATGGTCTCATGGTCTCATGGTCTCATGGTCTCACGTTCTCATGGTCTCTAAAATCTTAATACCTTATGTAGTGGAAAGATTCAAGGCAAGATAAACTTCAGAACTAGAGTCTAAAAAGAATTTCCCTAAAGTTTTCCCTAGTTTTATTACTCATTCTTTTCTCCGCCTTGTAAGCGCATTTAAAATAACTCAGGTGCGGGGCATACGTCATTCCTATGTCTACCTACGTTAAATTGTTGTGAAAACAAGCTTATGTGCCCAAGCGGTTAATTAAGATATCACTAACTTATCAGGTCTGACCTGACTTCACTGAGCGTTCAACACAAATAAAACCATACGTATATCGTCAATAGCGCAACTGTGATAAGGTCGGCGTATTAATTGAAATGTCAGATATCAGAATTTTTCAACAACCGCCTCTAATTACAATACAACTTGATACAAACAGCACACGATGGTACAGCTTTATTAGGGCGTGCCCTGCCTCCGGCGGTGATGAAAGACTGTGATAATGTTGGTACACAATGAAATATTTTATTCTAAATGTACCGTTTTCTCCTGCAGAGGCTGTTGCTGTCTCGGCCAAATGAAGATGTCCCGACTACGATTGTCCTCGCAGACTTTTCGTCAGAAACCGTTGAAGCCCTATTACAGTACGTGTACAGTGGAGAAGTCAGGCTTGCCCCGGACCATCTCGGTGGATTCATCGCTCTCGCGACGGCTTTACAAGTTCATATAGACAAAAAACATCTGGATGGCCTACGAGATTCTTATCATGAATTAATGGAGAACAGTAGTCGCAAAAAATATGAACTCACCTCAACAGATTTCCTTGTGACAGCAGATGCCATCAGTGATATCAGTGGCACGAAAGATAATTTTATAAATTGCGAAGCGGGCGATATCGAATGTCAAACAAAGTGCCTCTCACTGACAAAAGAACTGGACTATTGCGATATCAAATCTGAAACTTGTCAAAAAAACATGGATGTTGAAGTTTTAATAAAAAGTGATAAAATAGCTAAAAGTTCGGCTATCATCTTACCTCAAATAAGAGATAGTGTGGAGCAGAAAAAAAGGTGCGATGATATTACATTTCAAAAGTACCGGAACTGTTTTCTGAAAAATATTTTAGTGAGTAAAGAAAAATTATTCGGAACAAACGGTGCTTACGAAGATATTAAATTAGCGAAAGAAAGGGAAATGCAATTATATGACGATAGTCATCTTTCCAGAGAGGCATCATACAAAAGTGTTCAAGATTTTACGGATCATGAAAACCCGTTTAAAAATAATTTGAAAAATTCGCAAAATAATCAACACGAAGATGACTACAGTAACTCATCGTGTGAGATTTTAGACGATTCCAGTGAAGAAAAATGTGGAACTAAACCCGAGCAATTGTTTCATTCGAATTATCCAATACACGCCAAAAATCACCACGGAAGTCATGGTGATCTTAAATATTTTTCGAATAATTTTACTGTTAGCAGCACTATTGGTACAGAAAATTCTCCCCCATTAGATTTAGTGAATAATCAAAGAAATAATTCTAAAAAACTGCCATCAAATGTAAGTGAATATCTTTTTGCCACGTGCAAAGGAATTGGGATGGGAAGTGAAAAATCTCCGTGCAATAGATTAAATCAAGGACTGAGTCTGAGGAACGATAAACTGGTTCGCCCAATTCCTTCCCTGATGCCAATACAAGGCATCCAGTCCGGAGCAGATTTCAGGAAAGTACGAGAGTTGCACAATGAATCACCAGCCATATTGGATCTCACAACTGTCAGAAGTGTTAATTTAGTTAGGAACTCCAAAAGTGCTTTCGATGAAGTGAATTACAAATGGACATGTGCAATAAATGATCCAGGAAGTTTACCACTAGCCAAAGATGGTTTGTCAAGAAATCAATCGAACTATTTGTACAATCAAAAGTCTTTAAGATTGGGTTTTAGTGATACGCAGCGAGCAGCAAATGGTGATTGTTCTGCGTCAGATAATTCAGTGAATTTCACAAGAAAATCAGTGAGAAGCGCAAATACGTTAATTAGTTGTTCAAATCCAAGTGAAGTATTTAAACCAAGAAAAATAATTCTACATAACAAAGTTTTGGCCAGTCCTTGGAGCGGGCGGTGTCCTGTTTACTATCGGAGAGAAGAGAGGAGAAAAGAATCTATAGACTCGCAACCAAACATTCAGGTAACGTATACATTTTGAACTTAGCGTAATAGTAATATCATCTTCGTACCAAGGTATGAAAGAAGGCCTTAAAGAGGTGACATATCGGGGAAAATCAACAATATAATTCTCACATCAACCACTCAGCGCCTTGGTGCTCACATTCAATATGAAAATGATAATGATAATAACAGAGTGGGTAATAAATTAATCAGTGAATACAATAGCTTATACATACGTAGGTGTACTCTGGCCGTCGAGACATCGCTGGGGTGAAAACAGGCCATTATGATAACGTACATTTTTATATTTTTAATACAAAATTCCTAATTTCTCCCCCTTGCTCAGAGTAGTCAAAGTAACGAAACATCTGTATCAAAGAACACATCGATGTGCTGATTTATGTCTGAAAATGGCTACCTACCTATATATATATATATATTTAAAATATACATAAATGCAGCGAAAAATATTTAAATTCCAATCGGTTTTGAAACATGAAGATATTATAACATGTGATTATAGTGGTTTACACAAAGTAATTTGTTTCATTTTATTAAAATGATGCCACAAAGTAATTTTGCAAAGATTAAAGAAAAATATTTACTCTAGTACCTAATACTTAAATAATTATTATATCAATACAATAATCATGCACAGGGTGCTATCAGCATTCATCGACACAACATTGAGTGCTTAGTAGGTTTTTCAACACTCTAAATTGAATTTCTGTTGCAGAATCCCAACTACAATCCGACCAGCATTTGTTATGCTCCAGAAAGTACTGTGAAGCCCACCGACTCAGATGAAATTTCTTCCGGATTGAGTATTCAACGATATCAAGCCGACAGATCAAACGACAGCAATAACAACTTTAGTATTAGCAACACTAATGTTCAACAAACTAATAGTACCGACTATGAAACTGAATCAATTCATGAGCATACGTCGGAAGCTCTTCATCAAACGGTCGAATCACGTTCCACAAGTATTCACAGACCAAATAAAAAGATGAAAACGATGCAACCACTCAAAGGCGGGGACTTTGAATTAAGTAAGATATTAAACGGGACAAAACAAGATACGGCGATGCCACTGGAGAAATCACTTGATGGGCTATCTTATATTAGTCCAATTTCTAATGAAAGCTTCCTTAGTGATGAGCCGGTTTTGACTGCCGTCAAAGTTGAATCCTCAATATTTTCCGAGGACTTGTGCGCTCTGAAGTGCGAGGTTTGCCTGAAGATGTTCACCTCGCGTGCCACGTTGGCCCTGCACGCCAGCACGCATGAGGCTCGTGCTCGGTATAAGTGCGAGCAGTGCGACAAGTGCTTCTCCCAGTTGCGGAACTACAAGTATCACGTGTCAGTGCACAAGGGCACCAAGGAATTTGCGGCCACGTGCAACGTTTGCGGAAAATACTTCAACGATCGAGGTTACCTGAGCAGCCATATGAAGATACACCGGTAATTTGATTAATTATCACCATAAAACATAATGTAGGTACAGGGCGTTAAGGGACGTACTTTAACTAGTAAGGTTTGACGGCCGGCGTGGTCCAGAATCAAGGCTTTGGACTCCCATTCCGAAGGTCGCGGCTTCGAACCCAAATAAAATTTTGGTTGGGCGCAAATAAAATTTATTTGATTGATTTGTGTTATTTCACTATTTATTAATTAAAAATATTTGCGGCACGTTCCAGAGTGGAAGATACTCTCAGTATCGCTGTGGTGTAAGACCACCACTCAGAACTGAAACGTTGCTTGAAATGGCTTTAGCCGTGTTTAGTGACTAGATCTGAATAGCCAGGTACACCCCCACTTTTCTCTTCCGATTCTCCTTCCCTTCCCCGCTTACCTTCAGCCTCACAACATACCCTAATAGGGTATTTTCACAAGCGAGGGATTCTGTTGAAAATGTATGGAATATTTAAAGATCATTTTTCTGATTTTAATCATCGTATTAAAAATGTTTGTTTTTTACGTTTTCATTCAAATTTATTCATTTTAAAAACGCTCAAAACGCTACGAAACCAAAACGGCCCGTGATTGCCGCGAAAGACGCGACGCGCTACGCTTCGTACGGACGTCATCAAAGAAACAAAGTAGAACTGTCGGAATTTTTTCAAGAACGACCGACTCTAATGACGTAACACGTCGAAAATGCCATTTTGGCGGGATTATAAAAATGGGCAACTTTGACTCACTGTAGAAAATTTATTCTTCAACATAAAAATAAAATAAAAATGCCATAATAATCGTAATTTTTGCTAAATTTTTTAAAGCAATAAAAAAATCGTGGAAATACCCTATTGGGGATCTCACTGGCTCCAGAAGGGAGCAGTTGTGACTCTTGTGAGATGTTTACTATTAAAAAGTGTAATTCCTGGCATTTTCGGAGTAAAAAAATGTAAATGAAATTTTCGATTTTTTTATTTATTTATTTTTTTTACTTAAAACTTTTAAAAAAACCAGTGGGTATTGGAAAATAGGATTTGGCGGTTTTTTGGCTGAGTAACGAGTTTGAAGATAAGAATTTAAAAAAAAAAAACACCAAATAAAGCACCGGGCAAAATTTCATTTACATTTTACTCCAAAAAATATCGGGAATTACTGATTAAAGAAAGTCAAGTACGTCCCTTAACACCCTATAATAGAGGTGTGGACAAATTAACACTCTTTGAATTGCAGGAAGCTTTTCGCTTTTTAATGAAACACAAAAGCCAATTATGGTAAGAAAACGATGCAGAAAATTCATGTACACAATAAAAATGTGCAAAAATTAACAAAGGGATTCGGTTGAAATTAGATAGAATATGAAAATTGGGTTTATTGTAATTTTTTAACACCTGCGTGAGCAGAGTGCAAACCAACAGCAAAACCCGCCCAAAGTTAGCATATTGTGTTAAAAATGAATGCCATTACCACAATAAATCGAGTTATCCTGCCAAAGTGCAATTGCACCTTCGAATGATGTAAAGGTCTCGCTCTGCCCATTAACCTAAAAAATAATATAAATATCATCAACATAATATCTCTCACGTTTCCTTTTACTGTTATCTACTTTATATTACTCTTGCCTGTTGGGACATGCCTACTTGTGTTACCATGTGCCTTTCTCAATGGGTACAGAATGTGAAACGGAGTTTATTTAGCAGTCAGTGGGTTTGCAAGTCTCATGTGAATTTTCAACATTTTTTTAATCTACGTCTCTTTTCAGAAATCGCAAGGAGTACCAATGTCCGCACTGTCCGAAATCCTTCAACCAGAGAGTTGCCTACAACATGCACGTTCGTATTCATACCGGTAAGTAAACTGCGTTTTTTTTAAGTGTTATTTAAATGAAAAAACACACTTTGTAAAAATCACTTTTATTTCTGAATTAATATTCAACAGCCAACCAGGTTTCGCTTAGCTCCAGCTTCGTCGGGGCTTATTATATCAACTTATTGTTAATTACATTAAATTACTTATTATAAATATCACTTCTACAATAAGTGGGTACGTCATTGGAAAGAACACAGAATGGGCGAAATACAAGTTCTCAATTTTAATCGGCCGCTGATGTATAATCGCGGTATATAATAATATAATGATCAGATAATATTATCTCCAATATTATATTATTTTGACAGATTGTCTTCGATTCTGACCGTTATACCGGTTATCTAAATTGGTTATGAATTTTGACAGTCAAACATCAAATAATTATAGTAATAGAAATGTGAACGTGAGAAATTAACTATTTACAATATCTTGAAAATGCCAAAGGCAACGGCTGAATGCGTTTGATGTTTTATAGGCTTTTTATCTGGAACACGGCTAATGAAAACCGTATTTTAAGTCCCTTCATCTCATAATAAACGCAGGTAGATAAATTATATATTTTCTAGGACTTATGAGATTAAGAGATATGCAGTTATTCGCGAGATGCTGTACGATGATATCTAGGAAAGAATAAGAGATATAATCTGAGGAATGGCTGTAAAATGTCACAGAAATAACTTCTCCGTTTAATTTGTACGGTAAAAAGTGACTTCAAAGTCTGCGGTCGACACACATAATATATTTTATCTATCTCTTTTCAAGATCTTCTTTGTTTTGTGGTCAATCTTTCACCATCACAACGTTTCAATAAATATAATTATATTTAAAGCCGTTTCGAAGAGAATGACATATTCACAAAAAGAATAACATAACAAGATCAGCCTACTTTCTATGATGGATGATAAATATTGTCACCTAGATTTTTTTACACATCATTCAAAATAAAATTTGCGTACCACATTCAGAAAAAAGTAATTACACATATTGAATTCTCAGAATATTAACATCGGTTAATTAGTCTATTTTTATGCTACTTTCTTAAATTCGTTTTGCCTTTTTATTTTCGGAACCCATCGTGCATAAAATTGGTAACTGTAATAAGGAGCGTCCATTGCTTCAAGATCTATCATTCCGTCTGCGCCGGGATAAGTTGATAATGTAGTCATGACTCATATAAAAAAGCTAGCTCACGATGTCCAGTTACTATACTTTTGCATTATCATGACAGTTAGATTGATCAGATAAAATGTACAAATCATTTAACAGTTGGGTATGAAGGGCTCTACTAAAATTGAACCGTATAACATTATCAATACTTTTACAGTGATGGCCGACATATTTGGCTATAAAAACGCCAGCGCTATTTGGCCTATTTCTGCATTTCGCTCGCCATACATTCCCATTGGGGATGTACGGCGAGCGATATGCCGAAATACGCCAAGCCAAATAACGCTGGCGCTTTTATAGCTGAGTCTGTCACAAGTGTGAAGTGTCTCACCTAGGGGATATACATTAATTACGTAAGCCCTTTTTTTAATTAGACTCTTCCACCGTTGGGGAGATTAAGTGAGATTTGGTGGGAACCCCGTCCCCCCTCACGTGAGATTTTTTCTTACTCTCGAAAGAAATGTTTTTTATAATAGCCATTTTTTCAGTGGCAAAACGGGAATACTTCAAAAGAAGTGAAACAATTATATATTTATTTTTTTTATCTCTATATAATATATTATATTCTTTTAAAGTTGTCATGAGATTTTTATTGAACCCCCCCCCCCCTCTAGGTTAAAATGAGATTTTATGAGATTTAACTGGACCCCCTTCCCATTTTGAGCTCATTTAATTGATGTATTCCCCCTTATAACCCCCGTACATATTTACTCGATTTGATTATCTCCAGACAGTCCATACAACTTGACTCACAACACACGTTCACATCTAGCAAATAAATAATGCCGTCAAGGACAAACTAAAGTGTCTCAAATCGTATGTGACCGTATAAAAATATTTATATTTGGACATTTCCATGCATAATGGGACCAACAGACCTAGCTATAAAAGCTCAAGCGTTATTTGGTTTGGCATATTTCGACATATCGGTTGCCGTACATTCCCAATGGGAATGTATGACGAGCGATATGCTGAAGTAGGCCAAGCCAGATAACGCTAGAGCTTTCGTAGCTGTGTCTGTCGGACCCCTTAGTGTTGAACTATTTGTTCCAACTTTTCTCGGTGCGTGGACGAAACTATTGGGATTTTTGTATCATTCAGCAAAATGCCTTTTTTGAAAAGATTTTGTTTAAAATATAAATCGAATTGCTTGATAACTTAGAGTGTATTATGTCACGAAGAATCGGCGAAGATAATTGAGATAATATCTGAGGCCCTAGCACGTTCGCTCTATAACGATCGATAGGATAACTATCGGTAACTTCTCATCGTTCCCTAGCATGACTACAGATCGCCAACGAATAAGTGACAGTTCACAATGACTAAGTGTCCTTAACATATTCGACATCAACTGTTGTTTGTACGTTAGCGATGTGCAGTTGTCCTAGGGAACGATGAGAAGTTACCGACAGTTATCCTATCGATCGTTATAGAGCAAGCGTGCTAGGGCCTCTGATTATTTCACCGACTATATTATTTTATCGAAACTGAACTCGGTTTCTACCGGACTACATCGAAGCTTAGTTCAGTTTCTGCGGACAATATTCTAAATCAGGTACTGTTGTTTCCCAGGCGTAAAACCACACCAGTGCGAGGCATGCGGAAAGGCCTTCTCGCGCAAGATGCTCCTGAAGCAGCATGCGCGGACACACAGCGGGGAGAAGCCCTACTCCTGCGCGGCGTGCGGGAAGCGCTTCGCCGACCGGTCCAACATGACCCTGCACATGAGGCTACATTCAGGTAAGAACGAACTATGAACTGTTTTCTTATAAAAAAGTATTTCTTACTGCGAACGTGTTAAGACAGTGGTTGCCATTTTTTTTGAGAAAAGGGCCGGATTGATTTTATTTTTTAACTTGGCGCGGCGGATGAAAAAAAAAATTCAAATACCGATTGGAATCCAATTAGAATATTTATGTGTGTGCTTATTTTACTATAGAAAAAATATTTATTATAATGTAGGAATATCTACTTTATATTTACAGCTAATTAAAAAAAGGAATAAAGTAGATAGTAATAAAGTCCTACCTTATTAAATTAGTTTTACATATTGTATGGATGTTATTTTATCAATTGAGTTACAAATGAATCAATTAAGAAAAATACTCAACTTTATGTACGCATACAAATTAAACTACTTACATACTAAAAAGGAAGAAAGTAATAAAAAAGGTACTCCAAGTATTGAATTTATTTTTGCCTTTGGTTTTTCTAGTTTTACGTATCGTATGATGTCAACAGACATTGTCCAAACTAAAGTATATAAATTTGATGCTATCACGTGTAAATTGCGATTATTTTTTTTTTTTAATTTTGAGCCTTTATTGACGAAGTTATTTCTTTTAAATTCTGTTTTAATTTTGTGGTGTAAATAATTTACATGAGATTCGAGTTGGGAATTAGGTAGGCCTGATCGAATTTTTGATTTTATAAATTTTAATTTGGAAAATGTTTGTTTACATATATACTAAATATGTTTGATTCGGCCTCTGTTTTGCCTTAAGTACTGTTTTTTTATCTTGCCTGCACTACGTTCTTAGAATATAAAAAAAAAATTGAAAGTGTCTGAGAACAATGAATTCTCCGAAACCACAGAAAACTCTAGTTCTATCTCAAATATACAACTTTTTTTACCCGCACCTTATCAAATTCCAATTGTATAATTGATAAATTGAAATATATCTGCCGTGAAATCACAACAAAATAAAAAAAAATTGTATCTATCCTATATGAATTATTTATACTTACACAGAATCGGAAATTTTTGAAAAACTTTGGCGGGCCGGATCCGCCCCGCGGGCCGTATATTGGTGACCACTATGTTAAGATCATAAAATTAATCTTTCCAGTACGAGTTATGGGGCCAACAGACCTAGCTATAAACGCTCAAGCGTTATTTGGTTTAGCCTACTTCAGCGTATCGCTCGTAATACATTCCCATTGGGAATGTACGGCAACCGATATGCCGAAATACGCCAAACCAAAAAACGCTTGAGCTTTTATAGGCAGGTCTGTTGGCCCCATTAAGGTGATGCACCATGTCGCTTAAAATTCGGGATCAGGTCGCGAACAATAACACTCTTAAACATACCTACCTAGATGGCGAAAAGATTTAACACCAGCTGTCTGTTTTGATTTATTCACGTAAAAACATAGTCAAAAAGCGTGTTTTATTATATTTTGAGAAGTTCAGGCACAAATATATTTAATTGTTTAACGATCATTTTCTAAATAATTTAATTTTCCACAGTAGACAATAAAACAATGGCAGAAAACATGTTCATAAGTGGAAGATTTTGGACTTTAAAGCGATTTAATAGGTTTTATACTTTTTTTTCTGGGCTTATAAAAATACAAAAAAATTCGATTTCAAATGCAAATGTGGGTTTTATTCTCAGTATTTAATAAATTAAAGAACCTAATATTTTTCTAAGCGATCTAATTTTCAAACCAAAATCACATGATTTTGCATTGCTTAGTAGTGCATCAACTTAAATAATTAATCTTTTACTGGATAACTCTTACGAAGCAAAACAGGTTTGAAAAATAAGAAGTTTTTTGCCTTCCTCTTCTACTTGACTGCCCACATTTGCATTAAAACCATTACGAAATAGAGATGTCGTAGTTCCAGAAGTTGAGACTCGATTAAAATCCATTGTCCTGGAACTGGAGTCTATTACTAAATAATACTCAGGAAAATGTCTTCCCTAAATACTTAGCTATAGTACCTAATATGTATTGATAAAAGTAAGCGGCTGATTTTTATTTTTTACTTTCTCAGGGGTCAAACCATTCTCGTGCACCCTCTGCCCAAAGTCCTTCACCAAGAAGCACCACCTGAAGACGCACCTCAATTACCACACGGGCAACAAGCCTTACTCCTGCTGCAAGTGCGGCCTCACCTTTAGCCAGAGCAGCAACATGCGCACCCACATGAAGAAGTGCGTGGCTCCGGACCCGGGGGAAAAACTGCTAGCGAATGGGCAGCTAGAAACGTGCTAGTTTAACTTTTAACTAGACCAATTTGTCCTTGGCGCCACCATCGCGATGTTAAAGATTGATGATAACTGTATACTTTATAAGCCTAGTTTGAGGTTCTAGACAGGGGCGCTACATTCTTAGATGCTATATGTGCTGCGCGCACGGGCGGCCGAACCAATGGCGGCATCTCGTTGCGTCTGTGCGCCAACCGCCATATTGCTTTGTCGATCTAAATTGATTGATTTCTGATTCGATATTACTCATTTCTTATAATTTCTCATCTAACAATTTGCATTCACAAGTATGAAGTCCTCGAATTACGAGATCCGAAAAGAACACAAACCCGATGTACATAAACTTAATTAACAAAGTCTGCATGAATTTTATGCACTGTTGGCAGATCATAAAATCACAATTTCGAAGGTGGGTATGCGGTAACTATTTATTGGATAACGAACATCTCTATCACAGGTCACCCCGAGTGGTTCGCTATGTTTGGCGAATTTGCAAGGGTGCCCGGGTTCATGGGGTGAGATTTGTTCAGGTCTCGGCGGCCAGATTGGCAGAGACAGGTTTAGGGAAACCTTTTGATCTCTACAACAGGACTCTCTCGGAACATTGCCTTACACCGCAAGGGGAGGGATGGGTTCATACGTCGTTACTTCTGGATACACTGACCCACAGATTCCTATCCACCCCTCATACCTTTTTCCTTCCCACAAATTCTTCTCCTCCCTTTTCATAAAATACTTCCTCACAGCATCCCCAAAGGTGACATAGGCATTAAGGGGAATAATTTTTCTCAAGGCCTCCTGTGTTTATGAAAAAAAAAATGCTGAATGATATTATATCAATACGAAATAATTATTTTTAAACAGGCGACTGTAGCTTTCGCAGCGGATCTGGATGGAGAGTTTTTCGCCAAAGCGAACCTACGTGTTATTTAACTTAGAATAAAAAAGAAGTTAATCTACCAATTGCGAACCCCGGCACGCTTTCCCTCCGAGACGTATTTGACTTTGCCATTACTATTAAGTGTGTTTTTTATTATACATGTGTATATGTACGAGAACGAGGCATGTTTCACCGATTAACGAATGCTCTTCGTTACAACTCACATTTAACCTTCCAATCCAACATATTTTGTAGTTTGCCTGTATGGCAATTATTCTCTTAGGTACATGTTACCCTTTTACTACTTACTTGTATTCATATTTATTTTAGTAAAATATATATTTTTTGGTTATCTGTAATTTAATTAATTGTAAGATGCTTGTGATACAATGAGTTATGCTGCCATTAAATTTTCCATCCAGTAGTATTAGATTTAAATAATATTAAGCAATGAATTTTAATAAGAAGATCAAGCAGCCAAGTACTAAAGTATGTATTATTTATTTGTTCAATTAGATGGTAAGCTCATCAATCATGTTGATAATTATTGACAATAAAATTCTTCAACGAGGAGAGATAAGATTGAATTTAAAACGAAGTAAAGTGCACCTTTCAGCGTTCTTGGTAACGAATTGGGTCGAATTCATGACTTCCCTGTCATGGTAATGATACCCAGGGTTGCGAAAGTGTGAATTAAAATTGAACTAAAGACAGGCAAGTTATAATAAATATCCCTACCCTGTATTATTTACTTTTACTTGGTACCACCCGCGGCGCTGGCCGATAAAATGTATTAAATTCGGGTGGTGATTCTATATGATGGTAGGAGTAAAAAAGGTTACAATTTTATTCGAAATTCCAACTTTTTACCAAAAAGACGTACCTATTAAAAATCCTTAGTGTAAGGTACAAACTTACCCGATAAATTTGCTGTGAGTCAGCCGGGTGATAGTGGCGACGCTGCTTTTGATTGGCGCGTATCGTAACAGCGGAAAATACCTAATAGTGCAGGCCATACACGCTGTACTAATTTTATCTTTTTACCAAAAAAGTAACCCTAAAAGATGGAATTTCGAAAAAAGTTATATTTGTTACTTACATTATCATTACCTCCCAAAGTTAATGAATTTTACCCCCGGACAACCTTTATGCATTTAAGTAAGCTGAATTCTGGTTATTTTTCAATTAAACTGACTGAAATTAAAAATAAAACAACACAAATACATTTTCCTATAATTGAGGAGTAGGTTTAATATACAGTGAATGATTTACTACGTTAATTGGGGTAAACACACAAAATAAAATAATGCTGTCTAACACAAAAGTCTCTTTAAAAACTATGTTAACAAATAAAAATGATGTACTTTTGAAATTAAATTTATTGTATTAATGAAAGCTGAGTTGAAGCTGACATTAAAGTTGTACGTTTTTTTGTAAATTATAATTGTCTGTGATAATATTTGGCTCTAGTTAAAATTAATGAATATTTTAATCGGTTTATTGTGAGACCTTGGTTCTTAAATGTAACCACACGTATTTTATATTATTACTCTTTCGATTTAGAAGTTAAGAGAAGAGGTTAATTTATACACACAATTTGCAATATTTTTGTACCTTGGGAACAATATTATATCATTGCATTATGTACCTACGTATATATATAAAATATTTATAACCTAACAATACCTGATTATTAACATAAATTATGTTCTAAACAAAATGATCAGCCTTTAATACACCTAGACAGTTTTTTATGTCTATGATAATACAGATAAACTCTAGCAAAGAAATTAAAAACGCTTTAGGCGGTGAGAATGAAGAGAAGTTATATTTATTGAGTATCTGCGAAAAAACTGTTAACCTACAATATTTTTCAACACCCATGTAGCATATTATTTATGCGTTCTGATAATGATATCGCTAGCACCTTTAATGTATTTTTAATTTATGTGTTATTTTAATTATTTCATTTGGATTAAATTATTATTTATGCTGACAAATGTTTTTTATTCAATATAATTTTTAATGCTAAGAATATTGGAGTGTGAATAATTGTGTGCGTAATGATTAAAGGCCATCACAGGCCATTCCGTCGCCATCCCATCGCCATCAGCAGCCCATCGCGTGGCCCATCGAATACATGTACTGCATTATTACTTCACCAATAAACCAACTATACCACCAGTCCTATTGCAGACTAACTGTGTGGACTTATCAGGCACATACGCGACTAGTTTCACGGTCGCCATTGCGATCCATTTTTTTCCTTGGGAAGGTCTAGGAAGGACAATCCAGCCGGACCCATCGTCTTGCACCGCATTGGGAGAGATGTATTCATAAATCCGTCACCCTTTTCCTTCCCGGAACTTCGTCGCCTTCCTTTCCCTAAAAAAGACCTTCCATTCACATAGGCCCTGAGGGAATTTTTTCATTAGAGCCTCCTGTTTGGAGGTTATGAAAAAAAACAGAAATATTAATAATTTTTTTTTTAAATAAACAGTGAACATGAGCGCTTCGAGAATGGGTAAATCTTACTCTGCGACGTGATTATTGCAGTTATTAATACATTAAATGTACATTTAGTGACATTAAAAAAATCTAATATATATCTGCTGCGACCTCAGCAGAGGTTGGATTCAAGTAGGTACAGAAGTATAAGAAAACCAGTAATTAACACCTCACTGAATATGAATAGGAATAAATAAACAATAAAAAATGCCTTCAATTTGATTGTCTGCTTGGGCTTTGTGCATTATCTACAGAAACCTTTGAGGATCTTCAACACTTTCGACTTGTAAGTGAATAAAACTTTATCGTAATTTAAGTATTAGGTATGTATTTATAAATCTGTTTTGTTAGACGAGAAGAAGCTGCAGGGCAGGTTGGTCACCAACATTCTTTGAACAATGTGAAAATGGAAAATATATGTATTTTACGACTGTGTTTTAGAAAAACCCTCGAGCCAATTTTTTTGGAAATACTTTTCAGTGGTTTCAGGTAAAATAGTTGTGGAAGTGCAACATTGATAATTTATTTTTGCTGATTTAGGCATTTTTAATACGAAAATATAAATTTATGCGTATATAATTATTAATATGAAAATAAATTTAAGAGATGACGATTTAAATTTTTTTTTAGTTATTTATAATGTTTAATTTATATTTTTAAAAAATAGCCATCTCTTAAATTTATTTTCATATTAAAAATTATATTTATAATAAATTATTTTTGTTTTTAAACAAACTGTTAATATTTTGTTAATTTTTCAAAATATCTTTTTAATTTATAATCTAATGTAAACTTACTCTAAAATAATTTTTATATTTAATTTTGTATAATTGCATTTTACGATATTTTTAGGTAATAATTCACCCCTCTATTTAATAATAATTTTTCTATTGTTCTTTTTGTCTACATATGTTTGTTTCTTTTGTTATTTTTATTCATGTTATTATCCTGACAGAAGAAACCATCGGTTGTGAAACATGTAGATATTATAACATATGATTAGCGGTTTAAACAAAGTAATTTGTTTCATTTAATTAAAATGATGCTACAAAGTAATTTAGCAAAGATTAAAGAAAGAATTGTAATAATTATTATAAGCAATAATTATCAGCCTGAAACACTCACCCACATTGAAAAATCTTCATAGAAAAGATACATGCCGCCGACGGGACTCGAACCCGTAATATTTTACATCAAAATTTATAAAATAAATAACACTTTCGTACAAATTTCAAGATTTCAATAATTTTTATGAATTTGTAAACATACGTTTTTATCGTGTAAGGTTTTTATTTTGTGGCTTGAAGGGTTTTACCAAACCGCAGTAGATATGTAGTTCTCAAAAAATAAATAGTATCTTCCCACATACAACACGAAAAACTTAAAAACTTAATACTGTAATAATAATTAAAACATTTAGATTATTTCTACAGCACCGGTTCGTAAAAAGCCTGCCTAATTATTACATTGAATTCGTGAGAAGTCATTATAAAATTAGTTTCAGAGAAATCAGTAGGTTTTCTGAATCGTTCAAAAATTGTGTCAATCTCATAAAAATAACTCGTTGTTAAAAGATAAATTTCTTCACTAAGCAGACAAGAATTTAGAGTTGAAATCTAGGTACTATTGTTTGCTTGACGATAACTGATCTTAAATTTAAAATCTTTATAGTTATAACATATAAAGATCAACGTTGAAATAAATAGATAAAAACGAAAAGTTATCTGACCTTTCTACCACTGGAGTGTTCTACAATATGATCAATTTCAACCTTCGCGCTAGGAAATTTTTAAGCGTTCGGTTTGGAAATTTAAATTAAAAACATTATATATTATCGAAGAAAGCAAACACTTTGTGGCTTGACATTATACCAAATAAAACAAATAACTTAGTTTTAAACCACTTTATATTTATTATTATATTTGTCGACCGGTTTCGATTGGACTCAATCTTCATCAGGACAATAAAATAAACTGTTTATTTTATTGTCCTGATGAAGATTGAGTCCAATCGAAACCGGTCGACAAATATAATAATAAATATAAAGTGGTTTAAAACTAAGTTATTTGTTTTATTTGGTAAAAACATTATGTTTCCGATAGTTTATATGGAGATATATAAACTGCTTATAGCGTTAGAGAAACAATGAATGCACCTATATTTAATTGTTTATCCCATATTTTAAGCATTCAGATTTTAAACGTATGAATTTTGCGTCTTATTTACCTTAAAATTACCTATTTCGAGAATATTTAATATTGTGAATTATCAGTGTTGTCCATAGCCTTGTTGATAATCACAGATATAATTTTCATTTCAAACACGCATTTTTTAATATTATGTAAACACATGCTTAATTATTTGTAAGAAAAATATTTCATTTAACAAATAATAAGAAGAGATGCAAGACATCTCTTGTAAAATATGAAACTTCTAAGTTAACGTTAAAAGTGGGACGTTTTAGAAAAAAAAAACAAAAAAAATGTTTTAAAATATCTCTTCAAATTGGCCACATTTTGGCCATCAGGCGCTCGCGGGTGTTAGCAAAACGTGACCAAAAATGCTCAAATTATTCCTACTACAGGTACCTACTCTGTATTCACGAAGCTTACAGAGTTAACATACCATGTGATTATTTTGGAGCCAGGACATGGGCAACGAACCTACTTAACGGTGCAATGCATACAAGCAATTACAGATTGTTGTAATTTTAGGGGTCCGAATGAAGTCCACATTCTGCTATAATTTTACACTGGAACTCCGAACGTAATTGACAATTGAAAGGATATTATTCAGCAACTAGAATTTTATATATTGATTATGGTTTTTATATTTACCTCAAGCGTATGAAATCAGGCTCCAATTCAAAACACGCCTCTTAATAACATGGCAACGTAATAATTAATTTTCGGCAGATTAAATAAAAGTTCGTTGTTCAGGTCAGTATACTTTTCAATAAACTGGACTGCTTTTCAGATGGCCAATTATTTAGTGGCAGCAAATTAAATGTGGTAAGCAGTAATTTAATATAAAATGAAATTCGCGTGCTTGTTGGTCGTGAGATTTATTATAATTCACGCGTGAGTTCACTTTGTGCAAACAGTATGACGTGTTGAAATGATAGGGGAGAGGACACGGAAGCGGTACGATGTAATTTATTTATTTATTTATTAACGCCTTGATTGCTTTTACATGTATACATTAATATATGTTATTCAGGAGTATAATAATAAGTGTAAAAGATATAACAAACTGAATATGTTATAATATAAGAGTAAAAAAGTACTTATGATAGTACGAAATTAGCAGCGTAGTAACTGTGTTGATATTATTATAAACATAAACATGATTTGTCGTAAAGCAAGTTTGTAATTAGCAAATCTTTGTTTCGCACATTTTAATGTTTTACAGAACATAGCTAAATTAAAACAGAGTAATGGAAGATTATGAATGGTACAATACAAGTATGTAGTTAAGTAGGTAGTTATATTATCATGAACAGTTGTACAAATGGGTTCGATTTATAACCTAAAAGTATAATTACGAGAATACCAAAAACTTAATAGGAAATATATACGTAAGTTGTTAAAGTAAGTTTGTTATGATAATTATAAAAATTAACATGAACAGTTTTTTGATAAAAACATGTATAAAAATAGCAAGTTTAATACACCCGATTGGGTGTTTTACAGAACAAAGCTAAATTAATATAACGATAAGAGATGCACATGAAAAAAATTATAGTTCTGATACAAATATTCTAATAGATTGAAGTTTAGTTTAAACATTGTTTGGAGGTGGTAAAGATAGATTGAACTATACTTATTACTATTACTTTTACCAAGTCTGCGCAGCTTTTGATTTTTTTAATTAAATTTTTGATTTATTTTTATTATTGTACCTACAACAGAATATTATTCCAAAAAGTAAGGAAAGTAGGGTGGATAGAGAAAGGTAGATGTACATAATTGCGTAAACAAGTGCAAAGTAGTTGATCACAGAACTCAGAATTTGATTCGTTATTCACAGAGAATTAACTCCCGTGTCAAAAAGTAAATGCGGATTGCCAATAGTCCGGTAAAATTGACATTCAAGGTTACAATCATTCGCTTTGAGCTAAAAATTGATAAGTGATATTGAAAATAGTCCTCATCATTCCTACTTACGAAAAAAATTTATTCAAAGTCAAAGTTCGCAAATAAAGGTTTTTGCATTTTTTAGAAAACGGTAAGTTTTATCATAATAATGGGTAGGAAAAAATTGTAGATCATGCAATTATCTACAAAATTCTTTTTAGACTTTTTTCCCCAAGAATCGCCATTTCCGTATATGGAGCTCCAAAAAACATTACCTGCATAAAAATACTTATCTTTTGTAAAAAATACTCGTAACAGTAAACGAGTGCAATGTCTTCCCCCAACCTCTGCTTCAGCTCATCAACATCTATTTCGGGTATATTATAAAGTTCACATGTGGCTTGGTAATCAACTGGAACCAGAAGACTGAGGTTGGAAGTTAATTGACAATACATTGGAACCAATCCAGACTTACACCTTCTACCACAGAGTGTCAAAAATTACCAAATCTTCGGTTGAGGTCAGAGGGTTGCCAACAGCGTGAGGGTCGGCATCTAGACACCATTTTTTTCTAAAAAAAAAAAATATCATTGTCTGTAAAAACAACATAAACAACCTATTTGATTATTTATATATTTTTATTTTATTCAACCATCAAACACCCCATACCATTTTTGGACCTCCTGTGTAAGCATAAAATGATGCTTGTGCAAACTTATCTAGCAGAGGTTTGAACTCACAACGCTTGGATGAGAAACCGAGGATGGGTTTTAATCGTTTCAGTTTTAAACAATACTTAAATATTTATTAATAAAAAGCATTTTTTAGTTTGCACTCTGTCCTAGAAAAATCTTCATCTGCAAATTACAACATTATATTTGAATCCATAAGTATCGGTAAACGTTGTCATGCTGCGTTGGTATGTTTTTAGTTGATAAGGGTTTATCTGTAGAGTCGATTATTCCATGATATACATGATGTTTTATCTTAAAGTAGCTGATACCCGGCATGCGCTGAAATACCACTTAAATAAAGAAATTGTTTCTCCCTACGTGTCCTTTCCCATTCGTCCCCATTCCCCTTCCGCCTCCTCTTCCCCTTCCACAACCCATTCCCCTCTCGCGTTCCCCTTTGATTTCTATGAGTTCCCCCTAATTCCTCTCACATTTATCCGTCTTTGCTCTCCCTTGGCCCCCCACCCTTGAACCCCCCTCCTTATTTTCTCTCTGCCCCTCTTGGGTCCCCTCCCCCTCCCGATTTTTTTCCCTGCCACTAAGCCCCATAAAATATACCCATTTTTTAAATAACTCGCGTGTAACCTATTCGATTTTTTTTTACTAATTTTATAACGCCAGAGCTCACCAATATAGAAATATCGCTATATAGAAATCTTCGCGGGCATGTTCACAACAAATCACCAAATTTTTATCCCAATCGGATATAGTATAGGAAATAATTTCATAACACCAGAGCTCACTATCCTATAACCATCGCGGGCATGCGTAAATCAAAACCCTAAAGTTTCATCGCAATCGGATTAACGGTATGGCAGCGCATAAAATACGAAAAAACATTAATTTTTATATATAAGATTGTTTACATCTATCTATTTCGTGGGAAATGTAATTACACTGATATCGTGTGATTATGGTTAAGTCGCGAAGCTGCGTATACACACGCACACGAATCGACGCTTGCCGTTGCTCCGTTCCTTTTCCGTAATTCGCGGCTCGGCTCGCGCTGTATACATACACAGTTCTCAAATGTATACACAGCATAATACCTATTTAGGGCAAAGGGCCGAGAGCCACCCGCAGGGCCTAACTAAATAAGCAGCTTCCGTCGGTTCGTAACTACTTATGCTCTAATGACGAACATTCATTACGGTTGTTATGAATGTTCGACGTTAGAGCTCATTATTATATGTATTATTATTGAATTATTTCCATATACAGAACATAACCTCTTCATTATCAATTTATTCAATTAGAAGGTGTGCGTGAGAACATGGCGCCCATGTTGAAAACATTTTCACAAACTTATTTATTCACAAAGCACTCTTCTTAGGGTGAATTGCCTATTCCATAAAAAAAACTTATTTATTATATTCGCGGTTCTTGACCAGTAGGTGACATTATATGTATTATAATTGAATTATTTCCATATACAGAACATAACCTCTTCATTATCAATTTATTCAATTAGAAGGTGTGCGTGAGAATATGGCGCCCATGCTGAAAACATTTTCACAAACTTATTTATTATATTCGCGGTTCTTGACCAGTAGGCAGGTAGGTGGTAGGTGGGTAGGTTCCAGTGGTGGTCGGTGACTTTTTGTAGAAGGGATGCTGGACTATCGATAAGAATATAGGTATACTTAAATACTACTATTAAAAGTACCGACAAATCATGAACAAGATGTAAAAAAAATTATCTAATTAGCTCTTAAAATCCTCAGCGCTACGAAACATCAATTTTACAGAACCAAAATTTCTGTTCTGTAAAATTGATGTTTTATCATATATAAATCCTTAAAATTATCAATTTCATGGTTGAGAAATGTGTTCTCCTCACGCCAGTAACAGTCATTTCTCAATAAAAATGATGAAATTATGAATCAAATATGTATTCGAAGGATTAAACAGGAATGTTTCAATGTTATTCAAACAAAACTGTCAAAAATGAATCAAGAAAACACGTATAAAAAACAATCAACCTGATTTGTATTAAAGTAAAAATATAATAAGCTATTCTTAGCCTTATTTCCATACGTATTAAAGTCGTTTTTTGTTAACTGGATGCTCCCGTTGAACACGAGTCTATCTTTCAAAGAAATTTACATATGTCTGCTATAGTGAGACGTGCTGTACTTGCAAGCAATTTTTTAATTCGCGTTTGAATTTGGTCATTATTTTTGTTTGTCTAGTCGTAGCTGGTAGTGTATTATATAGTTTGCAAGCTACGTATTTAAAATATCTTTGTTCAAAGGTGGTTTTAGCAAAAGGAGTTTCCAGAAGTTCTTTGTTTTTGGCTCGGGTATTGTGTACCGTTTGTATTGGTTTGTACAGTGTTTTGCTGTTTTGACGTAAATTAATCAAGATTTTTTGTCCATAACATTGATAGTATTGAAGATAGTATCAGTGTTGGTAGGTAGGTAGTTAGGTAGTAGGTAGTTAGGTAGTAGGTAGTTAGTTAGTAGGTTGGTAGGTAGCAGGTAGGTAATAGAGCTGTTTTATGTCCATAACATTGATAATATTGAAGATAGTATCAGTGCTGGTAGGTGAAAGTTAGGTAGTAGGTAGTTAGTTAGTAGGTTGGTAGGTAGCAGGTAGGTAATAGGTGGGTAGGTAGCGGGTAGGTAATAGGTGGGTAGGTAGTAGGTAGGTAGTAGGTTGGTAGGTAGTAAGTAGGTAGGTAGGTAGAAGGTAGGTAGATATAAGATAGGTAGGTAATAGGTAGGGCAGGTAAGGTAGTAAGTAGGTAGGCATGTTTGCGGCGGTTCCAGAGTGAAAGATAATCAGTATCGCCCCGGTGTAAGACCACCATTCAGAATTGAAATGTTGGTTGAAATGGTTTTGGTCGTGTTTGGTGATCAGATCTGAATAGCCAGATACATCCCCATCTCCCTCTTCCTCTTCTATTCCCCTCCCCACTATCTTGAGCCTCACAACATACCCCATATAGGGATGCCATAGTCTCACTGGCTTCAGACGGGAGCAGTTGGGACTCTTGTGCGATATTCATATAAAAAAGGTAGGTAGTAGGTAGGTAGCTAGGTTAACCATTAATTTATTTAGTGCACCATAATAATAACAATAACATTACATGTACCTACCTAATTCCGCTAGAAGCTTCGCAACATTTACGAGTACAATTTGGTTTTCACTGGAGGTACCAAAATATGTATATTTGATTCTTGACTTTGTCGTAGACGAATTTTCGCGAGACGAGTGTAAAATTTAACTTTAAATATAACTTTTTTTCTTTTGGAATAATGCACAATGCCCATTGCGCATTCCTTTATAATAGAGTTTTTAGCCAAGCTTTAAGGCCTGCTTCTCGAAAGTGATATTTCTGAACTAATTAGGTACCTATAACTATAAAGTGATACGTTTTATTTTTGCAAACCTCCTCGATAGAATTCCTGTTTTTGATAACTAACTAATTCTAAATTGGATTGAAGTGGAATCTCAAGTGGAAAGAATTTTTAAATTCCTTTATTATCTATGATAAAATCAGTTCCCAGGAATGGTTGGTTGAATTGACGACGGCACCAGCTGTCACAACTTGACGAACATGACAGCTGTTGAGGTTGAAACTGTCAATATAAATTTTAAATATGCGATTCTATCTACAATATCATGTCTTAATAAAATTTGTCCGATAAAGAGTATCATACTAAAAACAAGCATATGCTAACATCGATATTTCAAAGCATTAATGACATCAGTATTGCTTGTCTTGCTGACGATTGACAGCTGATTTAATTTGATTTTAAATATCTATTATATCAAAGAAAATTTCAACAAGCGGTTATAAAGATTTCTAAATAAAGCGAGTTATCAGTGTGTGTCAACTCAATACAACCCGACGACCGAACCAACCGGTTTCGGATATTTTCAGACAATAAACGAATTTCAGCCGCGGTTTCGCTTACATAAATATTATTTTTAAAAAAGCATTAAAAAAATTTCTATGTTCAATGTTGAAAGGGTTTGTTATATAAAAATGTTTTTTTATTTTTGTAAAAGTTTATCGTTTAAATTGTAATTAGTTATTGTGTCACCGTATTGGAATTGTCTAACGTCAATAATACTAAAGACTTAATTCGTTCACAATAGAATAATCTAAGATCTTTGTATTTTTGTTATTAATTAGCTAAATGTGCATAGAACTTACGGTAGTAGCAAGCCACATATTTTCGAGCGTATATTGATAGTATTCAATCTCCAATGCTTTCTCATTCTCGCATCGCTTCGTTCTTCACTATTAAGGGGCGAGGGATGCTAATAATTGAATTGGATAGATGCCACATATGGTCTGACCGATTTAAGTACATGTTTTAATTTTAGAAAGTCAAGTTTACGCCCCGGACCGAACGGTGCATCTTCAAGGAAATTTTCTGGCAGGTATGAATCAAAGAGACATGTTAGGTAAAACCGTGTGCTTGTGATTTCAGCTAACCCATAGTGAATAGGAATCGTAACTTTTTTGTCAAAAGGATTAATGAGAGGTTGAGGGAACAATAGAGTACTTTGGATCATTGTTAAACTACTCATAAAGTTATTGTTGAAGCTTTGTACTGTCTTACGATTATTTAACTGTATCGTGCTAGCAAATTGATTGTACCTACTCTAAATGAAGATAAAAATGTGTTTACCGTAAAATAGTAGTGGATTTCATTTAATTATTCCCCTAAACTATTATAAAACATCGAACCAAAGAACCCTAAAATCAGGTAAACCAATTCACTCGTTTTTGACGCCTTTTATAAATTTTATTTAACACTAAATTTAATACAAGTTTAATATTAAAAATGTCTAATTTCAAGTGTGTTTTTAACTTATTTAAATAATTCTCGGTTTTGGCTGAAACTAGAAAAGAAGTCAAAAGTCGGCATCGGTTTCGGCTGAAAATCTAGTGTCGGTTGGTCATAAGTAAACTCTTTACTAAGTAGGTACATCTTTATTTCATTAAAGTTGTCGGTAGCCTTATTCGAATTCCGATCCTTCGCAATAATTACACTCAATGTAAATGTGAATAACAATGACATATTCTGTATTTACAAAGTTCACTAGTTCCATTGTATATGCCAAATTTAAGTAGTGCACTTCAGTTTAATCTGATCTCCTTGTCTTAATTTCCCTAACCTTATCGCAAGGTCGAGACCATTGATTAATTCTCTATATTGTGCTGACAGGGCCGAATTTAGAGATTCGGCCGCCTGTGCTAAAAAATGCTGCCGAAGTTTTAAATAGTGTGCAAAAAACAACTTTTGTTAATTTTTGATGGAACAAACTTCATAGCATTATATTTTCAAATACACGTCGTCTGTGAAGCTATTCGATTTAGAAATGTTCGTTTCATTTAGTTTTTTATATAAACAAGTAGTTGTAGATATTGCTACATTATACTTAATTATTTTTCAAATGATTCCGAGATGAAGTAAATAAATGCTTCTAAGAGAAAAAATTAAATCAAAGTCTTGCGATCTGATTGTTGGAAGATAGGAAAATGTTGACGGTTAATAATTTTCGTCTCTAAAAGTACCGTATAAAAAATTTATTCATTCTGAATATTCGGTCATCTCAATATTATTGAAAAGTACGTTAGAACGCACCTGTTTTTCTTACATTATTGAAATAAATTGGAAGTCAGTGTCCAGGAGTGACGGAAGTATGAAAATTTCCCTACACAACGGTCTCCCGATTACCACGCATACGCTTCCAAGAACCGTGTCAAGTTGTTGTGAGTTGTTGAAGGAAAAAGCTATTAAAAAAAATTAAAACTTTCCTAAAAAAATTAATGATATGTATTAAAAAAATAAACTAATATAAAAGATCTTAAATAAATTATATGTAATCAGGGTTGGGCAGTATTTGAATTAATTGTAATTGAAATACGAAATACGTATTTGAAATACAATTACGTATTTGGTATTTGTATTTCAATTTCTTCCTAAAAATGTAATTTGTATTTGCTATTTCAAATACCTGATGCTGAAGTATTTTGTAATTAGTAGATATTTCAAATATTCGTGGCTTCAAAATACATTATCACATTAAAACATTCAGCGATCTTACGATAATGAAAAATAAGCTGACTCATACATAGACTAAAAATTAATTTTTAATCTTTGGAGTTGGTAACACTGCACGTCAAAGCAAGCGGGGGCGTGGAATAGTTATAGCAAGCGGTATTGGTTTATGGTAATTATTATAGATTATTTTCTTTAGCAGGTCTTATTCATTCCCCAACAAGAAACCGTTTGTCTGATGATGCATTTAAAAATCTAATCTGTCCATAAAACGAAATTCTTAATTTATTGATAAATATTTTTTTTTTTTATAGAGAATACCTCACAAGAGTCCCAACTGCTCCCGTCTGGAGCCAGTGAGACTATGGCATCCCCAATTGGGGTATGTTGTGAGGCTTAAGGAAAGTGGGGAAGGGAAGGAGATGGGGAAGAGGAAGGCAGGAAAGTACCTGGCTATTCAGATCTAGTTACTAAACACGGCTAAAGCCATTATTAAGCAACGTCTCAATTCTGAATGGTGGTCTTACACCAGGGCGATACTGACAGTATCTTCCACTCTGGAACGTGCCGCAAATGTAGTATATATTATTTTTATTAATTAATTGTGAAATAACACAAATTAATCAAATAAAATTTATTTGCGCACGCCGGGTTCGAACCCGCAACCTTCCGATTGGGAGTCAAGTGTTGTTACCACTCGACCACGGACGGTCGTCGAGATATATATATAAATATGCTGGGCTGGATTAGTTTCTATTTACATTACCTAACACCTGGGTCCTATAACACAAAACTTTACAAGACTACGAAGTGGAGCGTAGATGAGATGTGTCTTTTGAGCAATACGATTTGTCAATTTTTGCATGTCTCTGCTTCGCTCTGCTCAACTTTGCTTTTATCGAAACACACTCTTAGATAAGGGTACTTACACAATTTATTGCAATCAAAAGTTATGAAAGTATTTTGTAATTGGTATTTTGTATTTTAAATTAAATAAAGTTAAAATCTGTATTTTGTATTTTACTTGAAAGTATTTTGTAATTTATATTTTAATTACAGAAAAGCATGTATTTCGCCCAATCCTGTATGTAATGATGTCACCGCCAAATGGGATCGTTGCGGAGAGATCAACCCCAAGGGCCGCCCGCCCTTGTGCACCAGCGCAGGTAAAATAATGCGGCGCTCCTGATGCTGGCAACAACCGTCTGTAGATGTCAACTTGGACACCCGAAATGTGAACAGATTAATTGCATTCCCTCTTGTTGCAACCGTGTTGGATAAAATGTTAAAGCTTTTAGATGAAATTGATTCCCACGTCTGCTATTTTATAATGAAATATTATTAGATTAGTTACCATTTCAATTTCCATCAACCATTTTAAACAGGTGAAATACGAATGTGTGATGAAAATAAATTTATATGTAATTTCTTTTACCTATAATAAATATTTAAGTAGGTAGTTGCACACATTTATATTTGATATAATCTCTACAAATCTTTCTATGTAATATTTTTCAATCATATTATTAGACTAACTTTATTTGGCAGACTTATAAAGCTTTCGACTATCTAATTTTTCTTATCCAATTTTTATTGGTCATTCCGTAGGAAGGGCTTATTATTATAATTTTTTTTTTACTTTTGTGAAATGTGAAGTTTATAAGTGCCCACGTATACACTTAACAGATCCGATTCTCAAAGGGCACGTATCAGGAAAGGTGGTGGAGATGAAGCAAAAGTTGTTCGGAACCCAGACGGAGATGTATTTTTTAAATATTATGAACTCGAGACACGATGACTGACGTGATCTTCTTTCAGTGATAATAAATTGATTTTTTAATCCAATCAACTTGTGATAAAATTGTGCCCCTTGGAATACTTTTCTGACTCATATGAAAATTAGTTCATTAATTCAAATCAAAGACATTAAAAAGCTTTTATTAAATAAGTTCACATTACACATTTCACATATTTAATATTATTTCGAATCTCTATCAAATCTGTTTGGAAAATTAAATATTTTTGATTTAAATATTTAATGTCCACTGTTCATTTAAATTATACTGTAATACCACAGTTCGTAGAGGATTATGGGGCCAACAGACCTAGCTATAAAATCTCAAGCTTTATTTGGCTTGGCCTACTTCAGGATATCGGTCGTCATACATTCCCATTGGGAATGTACGGCAACCGATATGCCGAAATACGCCAAACCAAATAACGCTTGAGCTTTTATAGCTATGCCTGTTGGCCCCATTAGAGCTGACAACATGGTTTCGCATCTAAATATGTTAATATACAATTTACCACTATCGATTACACATCTGCCCTTAACTAAACATGTTAACTAAAGAAGAAGGTAGCGCAACAACATGAAAATTTTAAATCATAACAGTATCAAATTTTGTTTATTAGATAGTGTGATGCTATGCGGGACATTAATTATATTAAATTGCTTAATATTTGAAGTGTAGGTAATCAATAATAATTATTTTTCTATAAACCTAGTCAGTCCGACGAATATACGAAACGAAATTTAATTGAACCTTCTTTAGGTCAAATTTGTTATAACCATAAATTAAGATGAACGTAAAAAGCCTATGAGGGCTTATGGAGAATTTGTTGGCATTTTTATGGAATTAAGGTTTTATCGTGATACCGTGAATGCATTTTTATGGACTATATCATGTTTTTCAAAGACAAAAAGCTCTTTTATGTCGTTATAAAACACTCATATGAAGCAACTGAAAATTTGGTGCAAATCTGGGTGGTCAAAATCAACGGTCCGAATTATGAAAAATTAAAATTCTTGTTTTGTTATGAATTTGATTGGACCAGCTAAGAGGGTATTACCAGAGAATACCGTAAATTAGTCATTTTTAAATCAAATTCTAGACGTATTGACTCTTTTTTACAAAAAAAAAAAATAAATTGATTTTGAAAAATTGTTATTTTATCTGGTACACGCAGTTTTAAAATTTTGAAAAACTAAGTATATTTATAATATGCTAAGGTTTAAACCATTGGTCGTTGGCAGATATGTTCAATTTTCAAACGATAGATTCTACTCAACAACACAAATTTCAAATCATATAATCATACAACAAAATAAATCAATATATAATCTAGTCAACACAGTTTTAAAAATTTAAATTTTAGACAAATTAAAATAATTAAAAAATAAATCCGAGAACGTGTGTTGTAACAAAAATATCTCAGTTCTTCTATTTATTTAAGGTCTTACAAACTAAAATATTTAAATTTTTTTTTTACACACTTATTTTGTTAACATTATTGCATCAACATTATTGAAAAATCATAAATAATTATGATAAAAAAATACTTACAACAAATAAACTATATTTAATAATATATCATGGTGCATTTTGAGCATTTTTATTGCTTACTTGAATGTAGGTATATATTAAAGCATCTTTTGAATGAAAAAAATCGATATAAAAAAATTTATTTGAAAAATTTGAACGGGGAATAATCGATCTTTCTCTTTGAATGCAAGTTTACACTTGCAAGCATTTTTAAACTTTTATTCTCAGCTGCTGGTCAATAGCTCTTAAATGAATATTCACAAGCACAATATTAAAAAAAACCAAGGATCTGAAATAGTCATATTGACATTTAAAAGTTCCAGATACGAACGCTCTGAAATTTTCATGAAATTATTATTTGTAATGTTACAGATTACAGGTATAGCATAAAGCCTGTTGTGTTCCTCGATGATCTCTATGAAGGTAGTCAGCCAGTTTTGAATGTCAAGTGGAACCAGACGAGGGACTTAATAATTGGCTCATAAATGTCAAAGTTGTAAATCAGAATGGCGTTGTTCGTATCAATCTTCGTTGGCTGATCTTAAATCACAAAACCCGGAAGCCTTCACGTATGCTAATTGTTTGTTGTGACTGCGTTCATTTAATTATTCGTTGATCTAATATTTCTAAGGATTCGTGATAACTCATTATTCAACATTAGTTTAAAAATTATACGAACGTCATGTCATTTATCAAAATAATATTAGTAGTGAACAAAAATACATAATATGGTGAATATGTCATGTGATGGTGATGTATTACAGAAGGGATGCGGATTAGAAGAGAGTCCCCTTTGGTCGGCTAATCTGAAAGAAATGAGTGGTCTATTTTCAAAACTGGACGTCCGGAGATTTCACCGTGAAGATGAACATGTCTACTCTTTCTAGCACTTGGCAGAGTTCTTCCTTAAAGCATTTAAAAACAATGAATGAAATAAACATGAGTACCTAATTTAAAAGTCAATAGTGAGTAATTTAAAAAACAATAGCCATATCATGAGTAATTTAAAAAACAGTAGCCATATTCAAAGTGACGCCTATTCCGCCAGGTCCTGGAGAGCTTTTAGTGATTTTTTAAAGAAAGTCATAAAAATGTAAAGGAATAAGAGTACCTACCTAGAAGGGTCTAGGATTCCTTTATATTTATTTACCTACCTACCTACTTAGTATTTAAGTACATAACTAGAAATGTCTAGGATTCCTTTATATTTGAATAATGAATTTTATTTTAATCTATTGTTTTTTCAAATGTCATTGCTTTAGTTAGCGCCTCCGCCCACTGAGGCAACTGAAAACTCTCAACTGCCAACTGTCTTTGTATGACAATGTGATGGCCCGCGCACTTCACAATCACACAAAACCCCGTTGTCAATGGTAAAACAAGCGGTGACTTGCGACTGCCACTGCTGATTGCCCTGGGCGGCCGTTGCTAGTTGCCAGCTGTCAGCTGATTGTTCCTCGTCTATGGTTAAACAAGCTTTTTGACCAATCAAGACAGAGAAAACAGTTGGTTTTCAGTTGACTCAGTGGGCGGAGGCGCTTACACATGATGTTATGTGTAACCAAATAAACAACCTGACAAATAAACTTTCTTGTCGTTTCTTTATACTCCAGAGCAACACATTGTTTTATTTGTCATTAAAAACCTAAAGACAACAAACAGTCTTATAAGAATAAGCGCCTCCGCCCACTGAGGCAACTGAAAACTCTCAACTGCCAACTGTCTTTGTATGACAATGTGATGGCCCGCGCACTTCACAATCACACAAAACCCCGTTGTCAATGGTAACGCAAGCGGTGACTTGCGACTGTCACTGCTGATTGCCCTGGGCGGCCGTTGCTAGTTGCCAGCTGTCAGCTGATTGTTCTTCGTCTATGGTTAAACAAGCTTTTTGACCAATCAAGACAGAGAAAACAACCGGTTTCGGTTTTTTCACCGAAGTTGGTTTTCAGTTGCCTCAGTGGACGGAGGCGCTAATACCAACTGTCAACTTTAAATTTCCTAGCTTTGTTGCTGTTCGTATAAAAACTATTTTTATAGCTCTAATTGTTTCTTCAATTATTTTCTCCTCCTTTGTCTACATGCTAGGTATGGACACTGTTTTTATTTTTTTTATTGTTAATGGAAGAAATATACATGGTATTTCACTTTTTTAACTAAAGTACATTTTTCTAAATATTAGTGTTTACTACCCGAGTTACATAAACATTTTGTTGATGAAACCGTTTTTTTTAATACGTTCATCAAATTTTATGTTATTCAGGCTATCGGGAAAGTGATTGTAAATGTGTATACCCTCATGGCCTATGCTTATTTTCCCACTTTCAATCTTTAGTGTTTTGGGTGGTATTCATGTACTTGCGATGTGTTTTAAAGATGTTGTATTCTTGTTTATAAGTCCGTTTTGAATTTTGTAGATGAACTGATTTTCAATAGGTTTTTTCTTGCTATAATTACACGCGAACGTGTAAAATCATTGTAATATTTAGCACATTTTTTATTTTATCAAAAGCATTGTTCTGTTAAACTGCAATTATGACCGGTCAGTGGTTGTGTGGGCATCGCGTTTGGATCCCACCCAGGCGTTCCGTGTTCGATCCCTCGGCTGGCTAAGTCCTCCATCACAACACAAGCAACTTCTTCCTCTTAACGTGGTGGTAGTAGAAGATTTTCAAATGTTATTGGGTTATTCGTAACCCGGGAATGTTTGTCTTTCTTTAAAAAAAAAAAAAAAGAAAAAAAAAAGAAAAAAAAATTATGCAGTTTGTCAATTTGTCAAGAGGATGTTCAATTATAATGGAATTAAATTTAATTATAGTGGAATCAAAGGCCCAATTTAATATATATACTCTTTAAAAAATGTAGGCCATGATCACGAAACAACTTTTAATTTAGATTAGGGCATACTCGGAAGCCTTTCATAATTTTCTATTTTTAGTGTTATTTTAATTATTTTATGCTACTTACCTTGTTTTGAACCGATCCTTCTTTCCAATGTTTTTTCAGTGATTTCGTCGCTGGTTTGATCACAGATTTCATCTGTGAATTCATGGCTGATCACCAGGTTTCATATCTTATGACATTGTTAGATTACATGATTTTGTCACCGGTTTCATAATTGAATTTATCTCTGATTTCATCACAGGTTTAATGATTTCGTCGAATGGTTTCATCACTGCCTTCCATCATTGATTTCATATCTGGTTTCATCGCATGTTTCATCGCATGTTTCATCGCATGTTTCATCGCATGTTTCATCGCATGTTACATCGCTGTTTTCATCACATGTTTCATTACTGATTTCATCGCTGGTTTCAACGAATTTTTCATCGCTGCTTTCATCACTAATTTAATCTCAGGTTTCATCACTGTTTTCTTCGCTGGGTTCCAACTGGTTTCATCGGTAATTTCATTATATGTTTCATCACTATTTTCATTACATATTTTATCGGTGATTACAAAGCATTTTTCATATCATGTTTCATCGCATGTTTCATCGCATGTTTAATCACTGGTTTCTACGCATGTTTCATCTCCGTTTTTATCACCGGATTCATCTTAAATTAATAAAAAAATTTCATCACTGATTTCGTCATTCATTTCATCAGATAAATAAATTAAACATAAACTCAACACCATGCATTTGTATGCAATCAGATGAAAGTTTTAAATATTGTTTGGCGAGCCTTATTGAAAGTACATTTATACCTTAGTGGGCTTAACAAAGAGAAGATAAAACATGTATTCAATCTCATAAAAATGCTTTCAACTTCGAATAAATCACCTTTAAAGCAAGTTTGGTATGTGATTCTCCACGTCCTTGTGCAAATGTCAATCTGATACAAAAGGCCCTTGAAGAAGCGGTATCGGGAATGCCACATAAGTCCACTCTTCATAACATTAAGATAACTTCGCAAGAAGCTCTTAAGATGTTTTTTCTTCTTCGTACCTTGAAAATTCCTTCCTACATACAATCGTGTCAGAATTAAAAAAAACGCAATAAGGGATTTGTGCTTTGTTTGAAGATAATTTATATAATGATATAACTCTTAGCTCGAAAATAAAGTTCCTTCGTATTCTTATAAATTATTCTCTAGTTTTCCTTACGACAGCCATAAACATTCATAATTCAAAATCAAATCTCAAAGTTGTGTGAATTGAGAATGTGAATTTGAGCGGAATTCAAACCCCCAACTCATCAATTGAATGGCAAATACTTAGGCAGTAGAGCTTAGATATCATCTTTATTTTGATGCACAGTAGATATATGTACATAAAAGTAATTAACTTAGTTTTCATTAATAAGTAAGTACCAGTAATATTATGACATTACTGATTAATTTAAATCTGCCATAAAAAGGTGACGCATCTAAGAAAAACACTTGGCGCATTTAATTTAATAAATAAATACATTATTAAATTTTCCAATAGTGACAGTTATTTGATAGTGTGGAAACCTACTTATAAATAGAGTGATGACATATAAATAATTTAAATTACTTCATACTACATACACCCTACATAGTACTTATAGCAGCATTAAAGTTTATGGAAATGAAAATGTTTACGCAGAACCAAATGGTTTTTTCGTCAACTAATTGGTGTTAGAATGGAAAAATCTCCTTTAATAAATAGGTATTTATAAAATCTGCCCAGAAAAGAATTGTTTCACACAAATGATGACAGGCCATTGTACATTATATTACAATTAATTATTATTCGTGAAACATGGACGGAATAAAATCGTTTATCATCAATTTAATTGCGTTAAATATATCAGATATGAATGGTAATTTATTCGCCAATTATATGTTTAGTAAGATGCAAGATAGGTGAGTGAAATAAGGTGGTGCAATTTGCTAAAGAGTTAAAAGTCAAACTCATAGTTATTTCATAAAACGGATATCAATAATTTGCCAATAGATTCACACTGACATAAAATAAACTTGGTAGGGCTGGATTTACAAGTATACGCAGATTCTTTCCACCAAAAAATTAATGTTGTTGCTAATGTTTAGTCAATCGGTATTATAATTAAATGCTATAATCGCAAATTTAAAAATACACGTTACCACAACATTTTAAATACAAACTTTCTATAAAAGTTAATTTTTTTATAAGAAAATTATTCCCGGGTTATATTTAAAGGGTTATTCCCATCAATGTTATATTATATCATTGAAGACGAAGACAACAATAATATTCTAAATTAAAATATGAAAATAAAAAAAAAAACGAAACACTATCTAGGAAACAAATACATTCTTTGAATACTTATTTCCAATGAAAAAAGGTAGCTGCCAATAATATGGAAAAAAAAAACATTAGTCGAAGATAATATTGTTAATTCTGAAATTTGAAATATGAAGTTGACAAATAAGACAGATTCACAATAGATCACAATGGCTGAATTGGTTAGAGCGCCGTCCCGGTAAGACGTGAGATCTGGGTACGAGTCCCAGTTGCGACCATTATGTTTTATTATTTTTCTGTTTCTTGTTCATTTTCATTTTTTAATTTAGAATATTTTTGTTGTCTTCTTATTCAATTTCTATAAAAGCTTTGGCGTGTTGATCCAGAGCACCCTGCCTTTGCAATTTAATTTAGCCCATCACATGATATGAAGAAGTAGTAACGGAACGGTGGTGTACTATTCCAGATTATGTCATAATTCAATGACAATCGGTATACCAGGAATAGATAAAACGATAGATAATTTTTTTTCGAAACATCCAGCTGATGTGTTACATAAAAAATATTACTTTGATAAAAAATATATTTAATGGAAAGTTAAACAAATTTGAAATAGGGTTTCTGGAAATCTTTTAACTACATTTAGCCAGCCACGGGTTCATCTCGCATATTCAAATCAATGCCCGCACAAATACACATATAAATCTCTTATCAAACGAATTTAGATATCTTTGAATCAATTTAATTCATTAAAAATCACATAAATAAAAGTAATCTGAAATCAGGTTCATTTAATGGATCGTAAAATTTAACGACTGGGCAAATCGGTTCTGCGGATTGGCCAACGAAAGTGATCTTGTAAATGTGAACCAGATTTTGACATTTACAATAATGTACACCGCACGTATCCGCCAAATAAAATATTTATGTGTATGTCAAGCAAATGCCACTTGATCAAGGATTGACCAGTCCGGTCTACCGCCCCTTCTGAGGTTCGCACGATACTCGTATTTCATTGCGCAATGCCGTTTATTATCAAATTAACATGCAAGGTATAATGTGGGCTTTAATCTCTAGTAGCCAGTACGTACCTGCTTGTTTTTATTCACTTTTATATACACGGTGTTTCGAACATTTTAGTACTAGAATACTTTTGCATTTTATTTTATTTCTTATGCAGCCCGTTTATTTGGGTTCAATTTGTAACACCTTTATTCAATAATAAAACAATTGTTAATTACCGATTATTATAATAATGTCGCTCATAAGTTCTTTATTTATTGTTTTTGTGTTTAATTCGTAGTTTATATAATTTTTAAAATATTTTATTTATATTAAATTTAATAATGTTATTATTAAATATCGTTGATATCGAATCTGAAAAACTGTATCGGATATGAGTTTAATTCCGCAAGGGTCGGTATTAAGTCCAATTCAATTTAAAATGTACATAAATGATATAATTAAAACCATAAAACATTGAAAAATTAGACTGTTTGCAGACGATTAATCGTTAATCATTAATCTATATTTCGCATGAAGAGTTCATAGATGCAATTAGCAAAATAAACGAAGACCTACAAAATATAGCAAATTGGCTGAAATTAAACAAGTTGAAACTAAATGTAAACAAAACAAAGTATTTGGGGAAATAGGTAATAAAACGCATAACATGGGGTTAAATTTGACAATTAATGATGAGAAAAAGGGAATAAGTAAAAGAAATCAAATATCTGGGTGTAAAACTCGGTTCAAAACTAACTTTCACAGCAAATTTTGAATATGTGCTAAAGATGCTATAAAAAAAGTAAACTTTCTTAGAAGATTATGAAATAAACTAAATAAAACTATAATTTAACTATATCCAATTGGTTGGAATCGGTTCCAACATCATGTTTCGCAGAGCCTCTGCAGTTGCGAGTTGCGTGGACGAGCAATGTCATGTTGCAAATCCTCGTGCATAGATTCTACGATATCCAAATTATATTTCAATGAAAAAAGACACTTTGTAAAACACCACTTTAATTTTTGAATTAATATTCTACAGCCAACCAGGTTTCGCTTAGCTCAAGCTTCGTCAGGACTTATTATATCAAGTTGATATAATAAGTTCTGACGAAGCTTCATTTTGAATCAAATCTTCGACGAGTTTGTGATGTTTATTGTCTGTGGCAGTATTAGGATGGCCGTTGCGTGTTTCATCAACATTTATGACTTTTCCAGACTTATCACGAAATTTCATTATCCATCGATTAACAGTCTATCAACAGCATCGTCACCATAAATACACTTTAAATACGGCCGTCCGTGGTCGAGTGGTAAGACTCTTGACTCCCAATCGGAAGGTCGCGGGTTCGTACCCGGCGTGCGCAAATAAATTTTATTTGATTAATTTGTGTTATTTCACAATTAATTAATAAAAATAATAAATACTATATATGCGGCACGTTCCAGATTGTAATATATACTCTCAGTAATTCCCTGGTGTAAGACCACCATTCAGAATTGAAGCGTTGCTTGATAATGGCTTTAGCCGTGTTTAGTGACTAGATCTGAATAGCCAGGTACTTCCCCACCTTCTTCTTCCCAACTCCTTCCCTTCCCCACTTACCTTCAGCCCCACAACATATCCCAATTGGGGATGCCATAGTCTCACTGGCTCCAGACGGAAGCAGTTGGGACTCTTGTGAGGTTTTCTCTATAAAAAAAAAAAAATTAAAAATAACGATGCTAAGTTGGAGTCAGAGTCACTTTTTCAACAGATAAAAATTCGGTAACAGCACCCTGTTTAACTGGCATTGCATTGCACGCACACATTGCATTGCATTGCACACGTCTCCATACTTCCGCCTCTTTTATATATTTTTATATGAATACCGTACAAGAGCCCCTACTGCTTCCGTCTGGAGTCAGTGAGACTATGTCATCCCCAATTGGGGAATGATGTGATGCTGAAGGTAGTGAGGAGGGTAAAGAGATGGGGAAAAGGAAGGTGGGTAAGTACCTCTATTCAGGTCTGGTCACCAAACACGGCTAAAGCCATTTCAAGCATCAATTCTGAATGGTGGTCTTAGGTACACCAGCCGATACTGAGAGTAACTTGCACTCTGGAACGTGCCGCAAATATGCTATATGTTATTTTTAATTATTTAATTTGGGAAATAAAACAAATTAATCAAATAAAAAGTATTAGTGTACGCCGGGTTCGAGCCCGCGACCTTCAGATTGGGAGTCGAGAGCTTTATCCCTCAACCACACCTCGTACAAGCATGTGTGCATTTTAGTCGCTTAAATTTATTACCAGATATTATTAATTTCCTAATAATATATTTGCAAATTATTTTTTTCTTTCAATGTAGGTAAATCCGATTGCTTATATACAGAATAACATTCTTAGTAGGTACCTAGCATTAATACATTTTTCGTTGAAGTTCTTATTTTTCTGTTCTGGTCAGAACACTAAATCTCTTGTTGGAAAATTTTCGGATCATTAAGTTTACGATGCACAATGTATACAAAAAAGCTCCTATAAAGTATATTACATCCTCTGAAGAGCTTTAGTTTCTGATTTATCGGTGATTGGGAACCCGTTATGAATATATCCTATAGATATTTAAAAGTAAATAAAATTATAAAGGAACTAAATTGGCAACAGTGAATACTAACCTTGAACACTATGATATTTATTCATAAAATAGTTAACAACTTATTGGCAAAATATTTTCAAGTAAAATTATATGCAACAAGGATATTCACAGACATAAAACAAGGACGTGCAAGGAAATCAGGCTACAAAACAGGATAAAGCGAATAGTCTACTGTACAAAGGGATGAAGTGTTATAACACCCTACCAGAAACTATAAAGTCCGCACCAATTGGAAAGTTTAAGATAGGAGCTACATGAAACTGGAGAAAACTTAATATAGAATACAATATGTAAATAATTAGCAATTTGTAAACTTAAATGTACAAATTACTAAAATAAAAATTAATAAATAAAAATATATTATTAATCGGACACCCTATAGATTGATCGAGGCAATTGAAGCGAAAGCTTTTTAGATGTAACACATTTTTTTAGATTTTGATGATTAAATTATAGATTTAACGATTTAGATAGGTACCTACCTACCTTTGGAAGAGATTGAGAATAAAATCACATGTAATGTATAGTTATATTTGTAATACTTGCGCAAAGAAATTTAAATAAAGCAACAATGAATCTTTAGAGCATCGGCATGGTGGGAATGCTGTCATTTTTCTACAGGTATTATCCGAGAATCTACCATAAGACTCACAGCATACTACGTTGTTTCATACGAGTCCATAAATACATTACAAAATCTGCACATTCTGCACATGCTGCGCCACCTGAAACTCAGCATTAACCCTAATTGATTCCTTCGCACCGGTGCGCGCTGCACAGCCAGGAAACACATCAAACGCGCGCCTAAGATTTATAAATGGATATTATGTCGACTCGTTCCTGGGTTCAACAGCTCGGCTGTGGGTTTGAGTTTTTGTGTTTCCTTCCTCTTACAACATATTTTGTGTATTAAAGACTCAGGTTCACTCCTTCCTTTCCATAAAAGACCCCCATAAAGATGACATTCATAGGCTCTGAGGGAAACCACTTTTCTCAGGACCTCCTGTGTGGAGTTAATGCAAAAATAAATTAAAAATTATTCCCTAACTTAAGTTAATGAGTCCCGGAGGCTAGAAGAGAGTCACTTTGGCGTTATAAATTTACGCCAAAAGAAGGTGGTTTTCCAATAATAAAATTATTTAACGTCATTGAAGACATGGGTTGAGATGCAATTGGATAACAGCTACCTAATCGTATTTAAAATATCCATTTCTATAATATTTATAATATATGTATGTTATGTAAATAAATACATTGTTGAGGGTATAACGTATAACCAAACAATTCCGGAAATTTGTCCTTTTTATATCGAATTCTAGACGTATTGACGCTTTTTTTACAAATAAACATATATTAATTTTAAAAGATTGTTATTTTATCTGTTAAACGCACTTTTTAAATTTTAAAAAACTAAGTTGTTCGTTGGCAGATTTGTTAAATTTTCAAAAGAAATATTGTATTATACAACACAAATTTCAAATCATTTCATCATACAACAAAATAAATCAATAGGTACATAATTTAGTAAAGACACTCTTCAGAATTTTAATTTTAGGTCAATTAAAATCATTAAAAAATAAACCCGACAACGTGTTTTGTGACTTGTTTGGCTTTTCTATTTATTTAATTTTTCTATTTTCTATTTAATAATTTATCATCATGCGTTTGGAGCATTTTTAATGCTTACTTGAATGTAGGTATACATTAAAGAAAGTTTTGAATGAAATAAATCGATACTAAATATTTAGATTAAAAAAATTGATACGGGGAATAATCGATCATTCACATCGGAACTTCATTTAATGAACGTTAATTAGTTTTTTTATAATTGCTTACACTTATGAACTATTTTTGTTTGCTGAAAAGTTTGACTTTTGTTGGTGAATACCATCTATGAACGTATGTTAAAAGTTTCTGAATATTGTAGTTATCTTCAGCACAAGATGATGGTGGTGGTATTATAACTATATTTCCCGGTGAAGGCTTCTCTGCTTAAATATGTTTGTGTTATTTTCCAATAGATGTCGCTGAGTACTGACAGAAAATAAAAAATAAATACAAATAATATACATAAAGCCTGGGGTTACAGGGTATTTCGCCAATCTCTCGATAAGTTGTCAAAATCACACTATATTATCCCATATTTTAGAATTTTTTTAAAAATATATTGCGTGCTGTAGTAAAACATTACGCTTTTCAGGTATGAATATAAAATATTTGTTTTTTTTACATTAACTCCTACAGAAGGCCCTGAGGAAAATAATATCCCTCAGGGCCTATGTCATCTATGAAGATGCCGTCTGGAGGATCTTTTGTCGTAAAAACGACCCGTTCTCATATGACAAATGTCAACCGTGTACATTTTTTGGGCACGCGTTTGGCGTGTTTCCCGAATATGCACCGGTGCCAATAATATGTCAATGATGCTAGTTCCTCGGAACATCTTCCATTAAAATACCGGTTGAACAAGGACAACATTCCCACCCGACGCCTGTGCTCTAAAAATTGAAATCTGTTTGTTAAGACAGGAGAATCTATCAAATGGACCACCTGTTTTAATTAATGGTTTTTGGATTGTGGGGCTCCAGACCAGAGGTGGCTGCCAAACTCAACCGTGGGACGCACTTGCGATATAAACAGGGCAGTTGTATACTATTAAAAAGTATCTGCGGGCCCTGTACACTTGTTCAGTACGCCCAGTTTTTGAGAGGCTAGCTTAACTCTGGCTTCGATGGAGCCCCCGTACCTGTGGTGGTCACTTAGAGTTACACCAAGCATATCAATGGAGGGCCTGTTTGGAAGATTGCTTCCGTAGAAGGAAACTAGATTTTCATTTCTATCCCTTTAAGTCATAATTAGACATGATTGGGTCTTTGAAACATTGAATTCGACATAAGGTTATTCTTACCCCTAGAGAAGAATCTCTCAAGGTAACCGTCCATTCTTTTTTCAAAGTTCTCCGAGCCGTTAGAGTTTGTGTGCCCTTTGGGGGCTTGTCAAACAAAAAGCTCTCATGGGCTGACATGAGACGCCAGCATTTATGGGATGCGAGGAAGAGGTGAAACCATCAGCAACCGTCTGAATCAACCTATCCCTCAAAAATTCGGCAATCCACGTGCACAAGGATGCGGGAAGTCCGTAAGAAGGCAGTTTGTTGACAAGTCCTCGGTGCCAGACCCGGTCGAAGGCCTTGGAAATATCCAGTGCAACCGTTTGGGTCTCACCGAAACGTTCCTGACACCGCCCCCAAACATGAGAAGATCACCGCACGAGCGGTTCCGCCGGAATCCGTATTGACGGTCGTTATTAATTTTGTTCTTCTCGAGGTATGTGAGCAGTTTTTCGTTGATCACGCGTTCCATCATCTTGGACAGAATTTATGTGATCGCAATGGGGCGGTGGTTGGCCGGGTTGGAGCGGTCACCCCTCTATTTTTTAACAAAGGCCGAGTATAATAAAAAAAGTATTTTTGAAATTTATAAAAATCGTTTTCAGCTTTTAGCAACAGAAACAAAACATAATATAAGAGGTTTTTAATCTCCTTTGAAAATCTACAAGGGATTATTTTTGTGTATATGGGAATTTTTAGTTTTTTGGAATTCATTGCAAGCTTTGAATAGTGAACATCTAGTAAATCTTTCTTTACGATTTCGAGTTGGACGAGTTCAGATAATTTCAATGTTTCTGTTTTAAAAATATCCAATTCGAAAACTTAAGTGCTAAAATAAAAACCTGTAAGTGATAAAATAAAAATAAATAGTGCATTTTAATTTAATTAAGATGTTTATTTTTCTTAATTTGGTCTAAAGTTGAGATTTTTACAGATCTTGATAACACCATACATTACATCGATTAGGTACTTCACACAAACGTACACAATATTATAGGATGAAATAACCAAGTCCAAACCATCCATCACGTACAATAATTTATGATATTAGGAAAATTAATTTAAATAAAAATTTTAATCTAAATATTATAACAGTCATCTTAAAATAAAACGATAAATAAACTTTACAGACGCATACATTTGTTTTTACAATGATTATAATTAGGTAGACATCTTATCTCTACTTTACATCTCTAGCATGCCTCTTTTATTCAAATATGTATGTATTGAAAGAAGGTATCCAAATGTTCAAATATTGTTTTGTTCGATTATTAACAAAATTTGACGACTATGAAGAAAAAAGACACAACAATTTGTAAAACATTATGATATCAATGGAGAAAAAATACCGCTTGGTTTTGTAAAGAAATATTTTTCAGTTTCCAAAGCAACAATAATATTGTCCGAAATTTTAAGACAAATGAAATAAAATATGACTTTTTACAAAAAATATTGTCTCTCTTAATAATATCGAAAGAGAGGATGAGATAAAAATATTAACCTGTTAATTGCAGCCTTTTCAAAGGAGTTTATAAAGTTGAGTAGGATAAAGTGTTCTTAGTGAGGATGTATAAAAATTCAGATAAAAAACATTCTTCATTCTTAATAATAAAAACGTACAAAAATGAATTTTCTAAAAAATCTACAATATCCATTGAAAAATCTTTACACCTTCAGTCAATAACGAATTCCTCTTATTTAGACATAATACACAAATGTTAGGTTTCTATTATTTTGTACAAGGCACCATATATTCTGCTCACAACAAATTATGTATCATTTAAACATAAATACATATATATATATATATATTACGAAGGTAATATTATATACACGAAGTAATTAGCAATGTAGGTCAAAACAGATTCGGCAAAGCAAATCATTCTTTATTTACATTCTGATTTTGATGCCTGGTTATATTTCATAACCGACATGCACATAATAAAAAGATAATAAATTACAAAAATACAATTCTTTAATTAATATTTATTGTGATTAAGTTTTGGAGGAGTAGGCTTCATTTGAAAAATTACATTTTAAATTACGGGAATATTTACAGTTCATCCTTCGCAGTATTTAACATAGGAGAACGGTATTTTTCGGGGAATCTGGAAAACTTGTACCTAACTGCGTACATAATATTATCTACGAGGAACATTCAATCTATTAATACCGGGATATTAACTATTGGTTATATTAACGAACAGTTTTGACAAAAGCCTGCAAATATTTAATAATGTTCAAGGCAGAGTAGTGAGTTGATGGGTATAATAAATTAGTGCCGATTCTTTAATTTTACCGACAATCGTTTTTTTGTTTACTACATCAATTTTCATACCATCAAGTTGTTCGACTCTAAGAGGTGGAAAGACAGATTCGGGTTTAAAGTTAAATATTACTTTACTATATGCTACACAATATATATACGCTCTTAAATTTACGAGAAACAAATTAAACCAATCCGTCGGTGGGAGATAACAGGAAAACATGTTACGCCTGATTGCATGCGTAATAAATATTTTCAAATGTTTGGGGATTAATTTAGCATAACATTTTCAGATTATTTATTAGTTTCAGTAACATGTCGGACCTAAATCATTCATCAGTTACTATAATTTCGTCGACCAAAAATAGTTTTCAAAAATCAAGAAATTAAATTTCATTAAAGAAATTAACAAAAATATTAAAATTAGGATTATTTTTTAAAATGTGAAAATATCGCTTTTAATCAAATATATACTAATATGTAGGTATATTTTCACAGTAATACGTATTTATTTAGTTAATTAAAAATCAAGTTCAGTACAAAGTATTTTTTGGTCGATAAAATTTGTAAATCTTTGAAGAAAAAAATAATATTAAAAGCTTAGAATTAATTATCTCAAGCACCATACGTTCACTCGACAGGGGAGTCATTCATTGTTTAGATTATTATTGAAATGCATTATCAAATAATAATTACCTATTATTCGTACGCTCAACAATTCAGAGGGGGTTTCTCACCAGCCTCCTAATATCTTATCCATATTATAAAGTTTATTTTCGATTTACGGTTAATTTATTTATTAAGTCGGAGTTTAATATCCTGTACTCGAACCTATGAATAGTGGCTATATGTATATTGGAAAAGTTGGCCGAGTTTTCTAACTGTTGTAAGTATTTTATTTTTATTTTTAATAATATTCGTTATAGTATGGATGAGAAAAATTATGTAAGCTATTTATGAGGATGGTGAGAAACGTCCATAGTAATATTACACCTTCACGTTTAAATTTATACGAACGTTTTGTACGATGAAGGTATGCGATGCAAAATATATATATTGCGATAAAAAGTATTTCGATAACATGTAGGTATGTACAAACATCAAAACAATTTGTCAGCCGACTCATTTGGCAAACATTTCTATGTTTAAGTAATACTAGAAAGGTTTTATTTATAATTAAACCGTATTCTTTTAACATGTTATTTAATATTGTGCATTAATTGCATTAACCAAGGTACGAGTATGAGTATCAATGCAGTAAACTACTGTAGTAGGCAAATTACACAATATTTTTTATACAAATAAATAATTTGATCCAGTCATTTCTTTTCGCTACTACGTTACAAGAAAAGCTCCCCATGACATTAATATATTCAAGCATACCTCGACATGAGCGTATCTTTGGAAAATAATAGTATTTGGTTTCACTGGAGAAAACTATGATTAAAGGAAATTTATTTACAATTTATAGTGTGTAAAAATATAAAATCTAAAATATACAACAACAAAAATCACAATTAAACAACCTGTTTACTTCGATCATACATATTTTCTAATAGTATTTAAATAAATAAAAAATTTGTATTATTAAAAATAAATAATTTAACCTAACTCTAGATACAGCCTTATAACTGGAGTGAGAAGGGAGTACAGTTTGACAATACAAGATATGGTTTTATAGCATTCAAAATGAAGTTAATTATTTTGTAGAGTATCAAACATCAAGGAATTTATTTCATACAAATAAGATATCTTGCTTAATAGTTTCAAAAAGGTAGGAAGATAAATTTAGAAATTTCAAAAAATTTTTTAGAAGAAGGATCTTTTCTTCTCCGTTTCTATATTAAGAAGAAAATCGTTAAGAATTGACGTAAACGATGTAGCACAAATATTTTCCAACAACGAATGAAGCTTAGAAGACTAGTTTCTAACAACAAATTAGCGCATTTTTGACAATTTTTGAACATTATAAACAAATTAACTACTTGTCTATAATATAACTAAAAGCGAGATGTAAGAGACTTTACTTTAGGAAGTTAGGTACATTGAAATGCATACAATCTAATAATATAATATTATAGTTCGCAATATATTCCTAGGTGATGCGTCGATCCTTTTTGATACTCTAATGAATTTTGTAGCTTTTATATATAATATAATGCAGAGCAGATTATGTACACTCTATGATGAGGGGTTGATTTGACTCAATAACACTTGGTCTTGTTTCATCACTAGGCCTGGGGGGGATGTAATGTCTATCGGAGGGTTGCGTCACTTGATGCGAACCATTCAAATGCTGCTGCTCTTGTAACCGGCTCTGAGGGACCTGGTGATGGCCGAGTCCGCCGTGGTCGCCACGGTGGTCCATGTGGTCCTGGTGATCCAAGTGGTTCTGGTGATCCTGGTGGCCCATGGTCTGGTGGGGGTGCTGCGGCTGGTGTTGGTACTCCATGTGCTGGGGCAGGATGGAGGGCGCTAGTTGCAGGAACCCCCCTGGACCCAGCAGCCTCGGAAGAGGTCGCATATCAAAGGACTCTTCGGGACACTCTTTGTCGTTAGGACCTGACGAAAAAAATTATTATTAATCTTAACGTAGAAAAAAATACATAAAATCGTTTAAAGTAAATATACGAAGGAAAAGGGTTTTTTAGGTTATATCAACTTTATGAGAGGTCAATAAACTAAGCTTTTGTGGTAGAGTTCATTGACAGAGTTGAGGGCATTGCCATAGTCAGAAAGATGAGAGAGTGCGGAATCGGTTGTTCAACTTATGATTGTGCACCGTGCAGGAGTGGTGGAGAGGATTGGAAAGTCACTCCGCGCGACCTGCCTTGGTGGAAGTGAAGTGAAAGTGCCAGTACCGAGGTCTCGCGCTCACGCTGTGGACGGTTCAATAATGCACTCGGTGAGGAAGGCAAATTTTATTTTACTTAATTAAAATGCAATGAAAATTTGTAAAATAACGTGCTAAGTGTTTTGAAAAACTTTACAATGTTTTACTTTCAACGAGTGATTAATGATGAAAATCATTTGAAAGTGATTGTTGAAGATATTTTGTAACAAAAAGTGAGCGTGAAGGTTAATAAAATGGTGAAATTTTTACCTAAGTATTCCGTGTTGGCTGCATTCGCCATAGCCAGCTCTTCCTCGATGTTATTGGGTTTGCAGCTGGTGGTCTTCCAGTGGGTTCGCAGTCCAGAAGCACTTATGTACTTCTTGTCGCAGCCTTGGCAGACGTAGGGTCTGTCGTTGGTGTGGAGCCGCTTATGCAGTTTAAGATGCACAAACTGGGTGAACTTCTGCATGCAGAGATCGCAAGCATACGGCTTCTGACCCGAGTGGAGCCTCAGGTGAGTCTTAAGATTAGAAGTGGAAGAGAAACGTTTTTTGCATATGTCACATTGGTGGGGTTTCTCCCCTGTGTGCACCAAGTGGTGTTTTTGTAAATGCGCCAGCTGGGTGAATGACTTAGTGCAAACATTGCATTTAAACGGCCGCTCTCCCGAATGAGTTCTAAGGTGAACTTTCAAGTTAGATAGCTGACCAAATGTTTTACAGCACACATTGCACTCGTAATGCATTTTCCCGTCCTTTTTCTTCAAAGGGTAAGGTAGGCTTCTGTAACCTCTTGAACTTTGTGAACCAGGGCTTAGAGGGCTGCAACTTCTCGTGTAGGATCCGCCATCGGGACTGAGGCTCCCGGGTGGAGAGTTCCGGGAGGGAGAGAGGTGTTGTAGTGGAGGTAAGGGCTGTAGAAGGTGATGGCTCATGTTTGAACCTTGTAACATATTCATCTGAGAGCAATTCTTCAGGGTAATTACGCTGGAGGATGAGGGGTATTGAGATTGGTGACCATTCCTTTCAAATTGATGACTGGAAGATATTGGTGGTGAATGCATACTTGGCGGAGAGCCACTCAGTATTGTAATCATCGAAGAGTAAGGAGGAGAATACATGCTGTATGGGTAGTTGGGTGAAGAATGACTCTCGTATCTCATGTCTCTTTTTTCTCGGATGTCTCTTATTTCTCTAATTTCAGTCGTGTGTGGCACCATTTGATGGGGCGGTGAAGCGTACATGAGAGCGGGGGGTTGAGGCGAGGGAATTTGATGATTATTGCGGGGGATGATGATTTGAGGTCCCACCGGCATCAGGTTATGGACAGGACTCGGTAGGTTGGAGCTGGAATCAGGGCTGCACGCGTTACCGTATCTTTGACTTTTCTTGTAAGAGTACGCCATTTCCGTAGGTGATGTTGGAGGTGGGGTTGCATTTGGTTGCCTTCTGTTAGAATCGTTGTTATTTGTGTCCAACCGATTTCCCGTAAGAATAGTTTCCAATATGCTGGAGCTCGGGGGCGTATAGCGGATGAAAGCAGCGGGTGGGGGAGGGGAGTGTGTTTCTGCTTCGTAGTATGCTTTATTCATGGAGGCCATATCGTGTTGCGACGACTCGAGAACAATGACGGTGGAGCTGGCCGGATCTCTCCTAGGAGGAGACGGAGAAGAGAGGGGCATTTCTTCCACCGGGTCTTCTGCAATTATCAACTCCTTCTCACTGTCACAATCAGCGTCTTTATTATTTTGATACTGATATGCTCTCGACATCTTAATTTTCACTTTTCTAAATTCATTTCTATGTATATCAGCAATGTCAACATTCTTCTGAACAATCACCGTCGTCTCCTTCGGAGCATTTGCTTTCTTGGAGCAGTCAAGTACGTAGTTGTTTTCCGAATCGGAGTCGCTAGAATCTTCAGGAGGAGTGAACCCATCATCATGGTAACCATTACTATGGTATCCCTCATCAGAACGCACTGATCCATCGGCTGGTGTGAGCTGGTGGTGATCGTAAGGGGTAGGGGCGGGTGCTGCAGGAGATCTGGCTTCTCCAACTCTGACTCCATGTGGAGGACTTTTCTTTTGTTGCGGGACAATAATTGTGGAGTTTTCTCTATGGTGAACTCTTAACGGAGACACTTGTCTCGAATGAATTACACTCGGAGAAGAGTCCCGTCTATCTACAACCATACTTGACTGATCAGCTTTATAGACCAAAACTGGGGATGGATTTCTTGGCATCGGCGGAGAGCAGCGGCTGATGACCCTCACGGCTTGAAGGGATTGAGGGGTTTCTGAGGCCGGTGCCGGAGGGTTGTTGGGAGGAGAAGCCGCGCGGAGGGCCGGTGGTGAGTCAGCTCGTAGCAGATCCTTAGGTGTAGAGAGGCCCAGGACATATTTCATGTGGTTGAAAGCTATTTCCGGGTGAACAGGCGCCGGTGGTAATCCGTATGCCTTTTTAATTGTCTCCTCTTTACCTGTAAAGAAGAGATAAATCATTTTATATCGTGCAGCACGAAGGTCAATTGTGGGGTAACGTAGTTAGGTAATAGAAGTTTTGTAAAAAATCCTTTAAAAAAAAAAAGTTTTTTAACAAGAGGTTTCAACTTACAAATCGAATAAGTGGCTCTCTCTGGATCAACGTCGTATCCAAGTCTTGTGGCAAAGTCCTTGCAGTACCAGACCATCAGCTCTTCATTTGGCATTATATCTCTGAAAAAAAAATAGTTTTTAGAAAACAAATCTTTTACACCACTACATTCATTATACCAATGTTGTAGAATAAGCAGTCTTGATATTTGAGTATTTATTTATTTAATTGTGTGTTATTATAGTTTGTGTGTTATTATAGTTTACCTTATAGTATAAAAATAGATGTGCTCTCCATGTTGGCAAGCCGCTAAGTTCATAACGGTGAAGGAGTACGCAGAGGCGACGTACCGCATCCAGTTAGCCATGCTGGTATCGGAACCATCCAGGTAGTAGTAGTCGTTGTCTTTGAATATCTAAATATACAACAAAATAATAATCAAAAAAAGTTCATTTAAACAAATGTGACTGTAGGTGATGTGTTAATTTACCCTAAGATTTCAACGAATACAAGTTTAAGCGAAATTTATCGATTACAAAGGATTCTTGAATACAAACGATAACGTAAAGAATAAGTTTCAATTGGGCAATTTTTGTATTAGTACCTACATGTAACTGAATAGGTATACTCAAAATGGAAAGTTGCGGGATTGTGATAGAGAAAACATGTGTAGCTGTGTAGATAACTACAGTAATGAGGCATTAGTCGCAGGAATAGCAAAGCGGGGATTTAGGTAGGTACTTAATTAATAAATATATATATAGAGTAGGTAGGTATGTGCTGACTACATTTCTTACCTTAATGTTTCCATATGTGTGATGTCTCACAGTTTCCTGCACCTGATTAAAAGAGGAGAAGGAAGATATGTAAATTTCAAGAAATAGAAGAAAATTTTGTATATAAAAGAAAGAATGAAAGTTCCAAGTTCCAATAACCAGTGGGGTAGCCTTTATACAATGTTAGTAGTGCCTGGGTTATAAATATTTTAATTTTTATAATGTCATTATTATCAAGAAGCAGTGAATAAGTCGATGTATTGTACACGGAGAAAAATGTTTTTTTTCTAAAATACGATCATTTTATTAGTAAAAACGGTTAAAAACGGGACTGAAGTTCTTACTTAATTAAGTTTTTCGATGTTTATTGGCGGGAAAATGTAAGAATAATTTGTTGGTATACATACGAAATTACGTATACCAACAAATTATTATTAACAATGAAACCCTGTTAATTTGTTCGTAAGAACTTCAGTCCCGGTTTTAACCGTTTTTACTAATAAAATGATCGTATTTTAGAATAACATTTTTCTCCGTGTAGGAACAGATAACCTGTTGAAATACTCTGGGCTAAAGCAACAAAAATCCTACATTTATAACTTGGATGTATAACTAAGTTTGTATAATGTTGAAATGCTTACAGATAAGATACAAATAAATACTGTAAAATATACGGTGTAATGCTATCGGGATACGCGTTTCTAAAGGGAAGCTGGAGAAAAGCATCAGGTTTGCGGCATATTGCATGGGTTAATAAGTTTATAAAAAAGATTTCATCAATCTTTATGAATGAAAGAAAAAAAAAATTCTGAACTGATTGACAAATTGTGATGATTGGAAAGTCTGTATTCTTCTAAGATATATTAGTCTTCTATACTCTAAATATTAAAGACATGTGTCATAATAAATTATTAATTTAAGTATTCGATAAAGAAACGAGCCACAACAATGATCCAAATTATTAAAAACTTTAATAGCTAAGAGATAAGGTAATAATAATACATTATAAGAGTTTTTAAAGTTCTGACCAGCACCACAGTAACATGACATTGTTATAGCATATTCACATAGGGTGTAACAATAATAAAGTGAAACTCACCCTCCAATAATATCTCCATGATACTTTGTTGTCCGGAGAATTGGGAGTTCGTGAACCTTCAAAAGGGCCGAATCGGGTTCCTTTAGGAATCACCCCCGTACTCCAAACGCCTTCGGTCTGAAAATATTAATGTAATCTTATTTATAATCACAATTTGAGGCTGGTTGATTTATTCTGAAACAATTTTTTATCAATGCTTCCTTCGAATCGTGCAAATGACGTGCAAGTGTCAGTTGTTTCACACGATCTGAACAATTCATCGAATTTCAAAGCAATTTTTTAAGAACTGAAAAAGTTCTATTCAAGCTATGTTATTATTATTTCAGTTATGTAAAACAACTGGTCAATAATGATATGTTAACAGAACTTGAACTCCCTTACAGAACTTGAAAATAAACTATGAAATTTGATGAATTGTTAAAATTCTTGAAATTACTGAAAATTGTTAAAGAAATTAAAATTATATAGATATGCTTTAACATACCCGAGAACAAAAAAGTTCTAAATGCATTAATTCATAATGGTGGTTGTATTTTTGGTCAATTGAAGATGATATTGCTTTAATGGAATCGCAGCAAGGTTGTTATTGAAATCGGGGTAGATCACCCTGAGTTCTGGGTTTTTGTTTCTGGCTTCTGAATTCTGGATGCTTACCGGCGTATTAGGGGTGGAGAGCACTACGGATGGCTTGAGGGTGAGACTCCTGGGTAGGGTCTTCTCCGCACGCTCTTTGGTGCCGGGCACGCAGGGCACGTCGGGCACGATGTACACGGCGAGCCGCTCGTAGTCCTCCTCGCGCAGCGTGCACGCCTCATGCTCCACCTGCTGCTGTTGGCTGCGGTCCATGTTGGACTGTGGACAAACGAACACACATTATTTAATTATTACTCTGAATCGTCAACTTTCTTTAACTCCTGAACTTGACTAAATAAGCATAAGTTAGATAATCTGTAATAACGCCAGGGATATATGATAAATCGTTGTAGGTATGTAGTATATCCAATAAAAATGAAAAATTGATGAATTTTATCCAGCATGACGGTTGTGTACATGCAAATATTGGAATTTTTTCCGTTTGATAACGATGCAAGGTCAATTTCAAGTTGCATTCGTGTTATCTATGTGTGTCGTAATAAAAATTGTTCAGTCCCTTTAACTCTATTTGTAATATCAAATTTCTTTAATTTTCTCGACAAAACACTCGTCAGTGCTAGGTCATGTCAGTATTTCATAATGCTTAGCGTATTTTTATGTCGATTTTGTATCTCGACTCTATTCATGTCACTGCAACACTGCAAGTGTTTACCCATGAAACCATATTATCTTTATGTCACTGAAACTGTGGCGTTGTGCACATCGCAGTAGTGTACTGTGTAAAGCTTTCGGGGTAGAGTGGACACGGTACAGTGCTCGGTGCTCGCCTTAACCTTTTCCCTGGCGGGGGTTGCAGCAGCCTTGACCGACAGTAGCCACGAGCCACTGAGGGTAGGTAGAAGGGGGGAGGGGCGCGCCCCAGCCACCCTCTCAGTGCGTCAAATCCCCGACACGGGGGCACCACTGTGAGAGACAATAGTTGTCGGGGAAAATTCCACAAGGCTAATTCTGCTATTGATTGAATACGCGAAGGCGAGATCGTCCCGGCTGTATATTTGAACGAATGTTGCCTTGCCGTTTATCTTTTATATGGATTCGGCTGGTTGTTATATAATGTTATATAATATAATACAATGCAACCTTAGGTCAAGTAAAACATGCATACGTTTAAAGATGTTGATATACATCCTTAGAATGTTTTAGTCTACACGGAGAAAAATGTTATTCGAAAATACGATCATTTTATTAGTAAAAACGGTTAAAAACGGGACTGAAGTTCTTACGAACAAATTTCAACAAATTAACAAGGTTCAATGTTTATTGGCGGTAAAATGTAAGAATAATCTGTTGGTATACGTATGAAATTACCTATACCAACAAATTATTCTTACATGTTCCCGCCAATAAACATTGAAACCCTGTTAATTTGTTCGTAAGAACTTCAGTCCCGTTTTTAACCGTTTTTACTAATAAAATGATCGTATTTTCGAATAACATTTTTCTCCGTGTAGACTTCATACTGATGACAAAATTAAAAATGTATACAATTCTTTCATCTCAAAATCAAAACGAAAATGGTTTTTGAAATTTGTAATGTCCCACAGTGGTTAAATAAAACATGTTGCATGTCGCCATAAATTGCATGTTTTTATTTTGAACTTAGTAGCTAAGCTGCAATCTGCAATAATATGTACAACCAAATCATCTTAAGTACGAGGCGTTAGCAAACAATTAGCGCATCTATCGCCTCCTTTTGTGAGATTATCGTTGTTCGAAAGAGTTTCTTTGTGTCTTGGAGGCTGTAGTGAACGTCGGTCGATAAAAGGGGCGGCAACTCACACCAGTGACCCACTTTAGTTCCAGTGCGCGCTGCATTCTGCGCATAAGAAAGCGGCGTAGCATGTTTAATGCGAGGATAAGTATTACATACACACTGTGAAGTGTGCATAAAACTAGTGTATATAAGTCTAACTCACGCAGATATTTGCGGAAAAGCTTCGAGGTTAGAGGGTGTTTGTTTTACTCTTCGCCGCTAAAAGACCAGTTAAGATGGAAGCTTTTTTCCTTGGTGGATAATGAAACACTTTTGTCCCGGTGCGACCGGTACACTTGGTGGCACTGTTTTGTTAGGACTTGGAACACTTGTTCTGTGATTGGGAAGGAGGTTGGAGGTTACATTAGCTCCACACAGGAGATCCCGAGGAAAAAAATCTTAAGGCCTACATTTTTTTGGATATATTGTGTGGAAGCTCTTTTAAGGGAAAGTAAGGAAAGAAAGTTCTAGGAAGGAAAAGGTATGAAGGGTGGGTAGGGATCTGGGGTTAATGCATCCAGGAGTGACTGAAGTACGAATGCATACGATCGAAATAGTCCAGCCGTATATATCAAAAAGTCTTTTTCGGTTTTTCGCGATCAGGCCAGCCACGCAGTAGGTGGGCAGGCACATCCGCCACTAAGACCTAGAGACACCTCGCCTTTATGAACCCGAACACACCTGCCAAGACAACAAACGTAGCAAACCACTTGGGGTGACCTGTAGCAGAGATGTTAGTTATTGAATAAATGGTTCCCGGGGCGGCGGTACTCTAACCCGCCTCTCAAATTAAATTTAATTAATTCGTTCGTTAATTTGTCAATACAATATACGAAACAACTGAATTTCACCCTTTTACGAAGTAGTTCTTTTTGTTCGATAAATTCCGTGAACACAGCATTCGCACCACACCTAGATGCTGCGATATACGTACATAGTTTACCATCTGAAGGGCAATTACTATAAAAGTCGACCTTGTCGGCACGTGTACCTTATCGCTGCACATTGTGCATCTATATATAGTACCTACTATACTCGTAGTCTATAGTCTAATCCTGCGCACTGGGAAGGTGTTGGCGGTTTGCTTTATCGAATGAAAGGAAAAACGAAGGTGTTTGTTTTAAGAGCGTCTAATTAAAGGGAAACTGATTTTGATGTCTAGTATTATTTTTCAGGGGTAGAGATTAAATATTCAACTCAAATAGTTCAATATTTATCTAAGAATTGTAAAATTATTTTATTAGAAAACTTTTTAGCAAAAAAGTTTCCGGGTAGAATGTGGAATTAACCAAGTAAAAAAATACGTTTCAGGGCGTTTATTTTTAATTTTTATTTATGTTTCACCAGGAAACTTATTAATTTTACATTTAATTATAAATATAAAATAAACAATACAATATTCAATAAAATGGTATTATGTAAGTATTAACCGTTTATCCGAAATCCTAGCTTAGCGAAATCTACAACGATGTCGTCTTCTATAGATAAACAGGTCAAAGATGTTCCACTAAGACGTTCCGTAATCACAATTTCATGTAGTTTGATATTTTAAATCTAGTTAGTAAGGAGAAATAAACAATTTGCGGATATTAGCTGACTGCTTTTACAGTATAAGTTTTCCCTCGCCTACGAAAACTGAGTCAATAAAGCGCTTGATTCCATTATTTATCCAACCCGACAACCGGTGACCTTTGCCAGTAATTAAACTCCGTTTTCTTTTTCCGCAAATTCAAGTAAGTACTATTTAAATACTACGGTAAAAGAACTGAAAAACGAAGACGTAATTTTATCAGCGGCAAGTCTCGGCGAGCTGTACACCGCCAGTTGTTACGTGAGCATTGGTAATGGATTCGAACAAAGGTCAGGTGCATACAAGGAATACGTCACAGCTCAGCCATGACTCTGACTCTGACTGCGGACTTGTGGAGTACCTACTCCGTCTATATTCTTGTTTGTGTCGTTGAGATGCATCTCTTCTAACTAATGACTTCATCGAATAAATCGTAGACGATCTCTGCTCCATAAAACACAATATAGGAACGAATTATTCAATGATTGCAGCGAAATCTAGAAAGGATTTCCAAGGTATCATATAAAACTTCTGAATAAGATCAGGTTATTTATAGGGTAGGTATTTAGACTAGAAAAAGTGAATGCTTACCAATCGCATGCTTTTTTTGATGTTAAAAGTTTCTCAGTGAAGTTTATGTTCTTCAATCCGTCTCATTACTGCTGCTTCAACCAACTGTAACAAAAATAAATAATTATTAATTAATTGAATTGTTCCTAATTGTTCTTTGAAAGACTCCGTTTAAAAGAGGGGATTTTGTATATTCTCGAATAAACAAGTTATTTCTATATTTTACTTGTTTTATAGAATTTATGTCACCCTTTCCAATAAATTGGTTTCAATTTAATATGCCGATGTTTGATCCATTGCCATTTGGCACGAGTTGGTCATGAGCTTTATCAAAGTCAAGGAAGTGAGAATAATGAAATAGAAGTTTAACGACGAATGCCGTCGCACTGACCTTCAACGCGCTAATCGCTTACCATTTCAGTAAACATGATGCAATTGCATAACGAGGTTTTTCTAAGGACCATCAACTATCATATATTTGTAAAATATTGAATATAACCTAAGTATTTTTGTTCCTTCCTTGTAGCCTATTTAGTAAATTTGACGTCCACTTGGGGAATTTTGGAAAAATCCACAAATTGGAATCATTGTTTTGGAACATGGCCAGATACATTTAATGTCTAGTCTTCCCACCTTCCCAAAAGCATGTGAGGAACATTAATTTAAAGATACAGGTAATGCATGTGTAGGAGGTAGACGAGTCTCGAAAATCGCAAGTTTAATGCATGTTGTGTCTTATACGTTTTTAGTACGTACACCCCAAAAACAAACAACGAAAAAAACATGTTGTGTCTTGTGTATGTCTGAAAAGAAAATTCAACTAACCAAAACTTTTAAAAATGATTATATTTATTTTATTAAATTATAAGATTACAATGTTTAACAATGTTGATAACAATAAATTACAAAATAAGTTTTCACAGATTTTTTTTTTGATTTTTGATGTTTCTCTTCTTTAGAAGCGGACGCTTGTGTTTAGAGGAAGAGCGAGTGTCAGAATGAAAAATATTTTGTACCTATAATTAAATATGATTTAAGGAATTTTGAACTTAAAAATAAGTAGATAAATAGACAGGTAGATATGTTAATTATGAAGACAAATTATTTGTTTTTACATTATGATAAAAATATATTTTGTAATACTCGATTTCATTGATATATCTTTGTCGTGTGCTACTGCGGTAGTAGTTTTTATTTAATTAATTATTCAATGTTTACCGTATTGCTTGCAAGTATTGATCTACATATCTAAACTTGGCATAATGTCCTTCAAATGAATTGATGGCGCATGTTCGCAACATGCAAGAAGCAATATCTCGTTTGTATTGCATTCGTAGGTTATTGCGAGATCAGTTCGGATCTCCGCGATGTTTATTTATTTAATAATTTTATCATATTTCCAAATTGTACAATAAATAATACAATATTATCGCTAGTGCGGATGTAAACAATTCAACATTCGTATAGATATCATTTAATTAATTTACAGATTGCAATAATTAAATTAAATTACGCGTTAAATATCATGATTGAGATCTACGGTGACTAATAATCAAATTAAGCATTAAGATGATTGTCAAAATAATTCATATCCTAGTCTTTCATAGATAATTCGAATAAATAGTTTTGTTAAATAAAAAAACCCAAATCTTTCAAAAAAGGCTAACAAATACAATATTGCTTCAAGGATTCAATCCAATATTTTATTTGTTAGCCTTTCTTGAAAGATTTGGGTTTTTTATGAATATGCATAAATAGTTTTGTCAAATAAAAAACCAAAATCTTTCAAGAAAGGCTAACAAATAAAATATGGGATTGAATCACCGAAGCAATACTGTATTTGTTAGCATTTCTTGAAAGATTTGGGTTTTTTTATTTGACAACATTATTTATTCATATTCATTTTGCTTGTATAGTGCGCGAACAATAAATTTTTCATAAAATTTCAATACATTTTTCGTATTAGCATAACTTGTAAAAAGCGTTTATAAGTAAAATAATTTTACGCGCGCCATCTATAAAATACTAGAATACGAATTCTTTTGTCAAGGTGAATGTCAAAATAATTCATATTCTACGCTTTCGTAGATGGCGCGCGTATAGTATTTTTACTTATAAACGCTTTTTACAATTAATTTATGCTTTGAAATATTAAGAAAAATTATTGTTCGCGGAAGTATACAAGCAATATGAATATTAAAAAATAGTTTTATCAATTAAAAAACTCCAATCTTACAAGAAAGGCTAACAAATACAATATTTCATCGGTGATTTAATCCAATATTGTATTTGTTAGCCTTTCTTGAAAGATTGAAGTTTTATTGCTTGTATACTTAATATTTCGAAGCATAACTTGCAAAAAGCGTTTATAAGTAAAAAATGCTATAAGCGCGCCGTCTACGAAAGCGTAGAATATGAATTCTTTTGATTTTCACCTTAGTCAACGTACATGAAACTTGAAGAAAATATTTTTTTGTATTGTTTTGAGTGAGTTTTAAAGTTTTGCTCGTTTTTTAAATTCAAGTACCAGCCATAACGCCAAAATATATTTCTCAAGTTTTCAAAAACATGGTAGTCTGGTCATTTCGATTTCTATGAAGGTATTGCACAAGTGCATCTTAATGTCAAACATCAGTTTTTTTTTGAAACATTGTCAATTACAAATTATGTTATCGCTGAAAAATAAGAAATACATGTAGTGATATTATCATAATCTACAATACAATAATTGATCTAGACAATGTGGCAATGTACGTATTCTGCAAAAAAACTGTTCTACCTCAATGTCATGGGAGTAAATTTTCTTCTTATGTTATCAGTTATCACTATCAGTGTTTACTCAATGCATATTGTTTATAATAAACATGTCCACAAAGCTGTGTTATTAAATATAATATGTACTTTATTATGTCTACAATTGTCGACGAACAAGTTTTTCCGTCATTGTAGAGGAGAAACTAGTTATTAAATATATATTTGTACTTTGTTATGCATATTTGAATTACGGGGGTAGGTAAAATATACAAATAATAAATTGTTGTATTACGCTAAATATAATTAATATAATTTTGCCAAACTCACATAAAAGGCTCTCTTACAAAAAGCCTGCCTTTGATAATATATTATCTTAGTAAATGTATGTAGATTTTGAAGTGTCGATAAATTATTTATCTGGTATTTTAACAACGTTTTTGACAGAAAATCGCCAGATATTTTATTCTGTTCAAGCAGTCTCATCAATGCCTGGTGTTTTTATTTTTGGTCATAAATTGTAGAAAATTGCATTCAAAAGAAAGAAAGCAAAAAATGTTCACATTTTATCTGATGCGCGGAAGTAAGTCCTACATAATATTATTGAAGGTCGTGAGCCGTGAACTGTCTTACTATTAAAAACTGGTTACGTAACATATTATATAAAATACTTTGAAGCACTGTTTAGAGATTGAACATTGATTTTTCCATTTGGTATTATGTTTTCATGATCTTAGCACATCCACTGAATTCGTTATGCCTACTTTAAAATTTATTAAATGCTGATGTTTGAATGAATTTGAAGACGTTTTAAATTTAAAGAAATTATGCTAAATAATAATAGATATTTCCTCAGAATCTGCTTTCTTTACATGTCGTCGTACACGTCAAATAATGTTATCGTATACTTAAGAAACTAAAGCAATTAACTTTCGATTTTAAAATGTGCACATCAGCAAAAATAGCGTTCATAGATACCTACATCATTTCTGTGCTGTTATCAGCTTTCAATGCAAGTGTTTTAATCATGCACTAATATATTTATGTACTAGCAACTAGCGATGCAGCATTGCAAGTGCGCAATTATCCGAGCTAGATAACAGATGTGTCGCTTCATTACAGTTTCATTAGGCTTAGTGAAAAATAATACAATATTGTACAGAATATTATAACCGGCCTTTGACCGTTATTGTAAGGGTATTAAGTCGCGTGAAGCGTTTCTTCCTTCCTCTTGAGCACCCGCCTGATGATGGACACTGCAAGTATATCCAAAGGGTTGGTAAGAGGAGGAACGCGTAACGGTTTAATTAAATAGACAATTCAAATTAATCTATAAAATGAATTGTATGCTAAAATATCAAAAATACTAATAAAGGTCGATGTGTATTAGCGTGTTCCATTGTTGTCGAAATGCAAAAATAGCCTAATCATTCAAGTGCTTTGGTTTGGTAAATAGTCATGTTATTTTACAAAGCTGCAGAAAATAATATCTGTAGTTTGTGATACCGGAAATAGCTGTAAGTGTAAAATATTATATAGCTATACACTGTTTTATAAGTAATTTTTTATTTATTGCCTATAATGATGTCAAAAATTTATTAATGCCGATAAGACTGTCATTAAATAACTCTTTCCGTGTACTTCCTTTTTGTTAAAGTGTCACATTTATAGCGACGGATGCATTATCATTTTATTGTAAACGTGATGACCTTCTCATAGCATTTTCAGATTTCTGTAAATTTCGCATTTCGGCTGGAGCATAACATGAATGATGCACCTATCATAATTTATACGAGAAACATTAATAGTCATCATAATTATTTTGCTAGATAAATAAATAGTTTATTTAAGTATTTGGTTAAAACATGATTGTTGAGAAACTCAATTTGTTTTACTCGCTGATGTCGAATGACACAATTCCCAATGTCAAACATCTTTATGTGAGTTTGATCGATAACGTAACAATATAAACAGCAAAATGCAATATTCATTTTATAACCGTACTGTAAATGTGCAACGTGATATGCAGATAAAACTATTAACCTTAGAATGCATATGAAACACTTTGAAATGCAAAGTGACACATTTCAGACCTCGACATTGAACTTGGTGCTCCTTTTGCACTACGTTTAAACAACATTTTATGCGATTCTGAGTAAATGCTTATTTACTTCCGATATTGCACTAGCGATCCAATTATTGTAAAAGCATTGCGAAATCAAAAATTTTAAGAACAATTAAGCTGCAAATCCCAAAGAAAGCTAAAATGCAGGGTACATTATTTTCTCGATATACAATTTTTTATTTATAATTTATATTAGCTAAGTAACTTAATTGAACACCTTAAGTAACTAACTAACGATGGCGCCATTTATCCGTAGGGGTAGGCAGAGAGGAAGGACCGCCAAACATCTCGGTCTTGGCACACACTCTTTGCCTCATCCACATTCGTTGTCATCTCATACATATTCTTCTATTATTCTGACTCTTGACACGGCCCGACTCAAGCATCTGATTCACTTAATCGTGCCATGTCTTCCTCGGGCGTCCCCGAACTTCTTCTACCGTTCTTATTTGCATCATATATTCTCCTTACACTTCTTCCTTTGTTCATTCGCTGTACATGCCCAAATCATCTGAGTGTCCCTTTCTTAATCGTACTCATTACTGAGTGTCCCTTTCTTAATCGTGCTCACATCCGCCTTGCGTTCTTTATGGATCTCCACATTTCCCAAACGATAATACATGGTTTGGAAAATATTAAGTTGCTTAATTATAATGTATAAATAATACACGAAATAATAATAAAAAATTTTTGTGCACGATGGTAACCAAACACTCAGCCCCTATTGTTTAATTAGCGGATCAGATAACTATATATTTTTTAAAGGACAACAAAATTTTTGATGTTGAATACTAATGAAAAAATGTGTTTCCAGTCAATCTATCCGTTGGTTACGATAAATACTTTCTTTTACTTCCTGATGACACTATCGTGAGTACCTACCTATTCGCGAGTCTACCAAAACATGGAGACCCAATCTCAGTTTGTTTAGAATGTTATTATGTCATTAAACCAAAGTCATTTTAAAATTAATATTGTACATATTATACTGTGCTAGTGTAATGAGTGTAGGAACCGCCAATTGCCGGAGACGTAATTTGCCCGCACTTGGTAGTTATTGGTAAAGAATGACATTGGAAGGTCAAGTTGATTAACTATACATTTATTATTTTTCTACTCGTCTTTGCATAAACAACGTAATAATAATCATTAAAGCGGGAACAAATGATAATCTATATGTTCAACGTCGCACGTCGCGTACATGATTCAGGATGAACAAAAAAATATTCAGGATTCACCCATTAGTCTAATTTTGTCAAGCAAGGATTTTTCTAAAAAAAAATTATGCAAACAAAAGTTTCTTGAAATCTACACGAGGGCGAAGCCGGGTCTAACCAAGCAGGTAATCCATAAATCGAGCAAAATCGGACAAATAATTTAGTGTTGGAAGGCTATTTCCGTACGCGCAGTGCGGTGCACGTACCGAGTGTTTAGTTTTATTAGTGCAGCGCATGTTTCATCACAATTTATCGTTCGCAATGTCAAGTGCAATGATTACAGCGGAGAGCTGGACGTAGGTGTGAGTGTGCATCACTGCACAGCGTACGTTACAGTACACATCACGGCTGCGTTTGCATCTCAACATACAGACACACACAGCCAAGCCGCTGCATCTGATAGGAAAATTCTTCAAACTAAATTTACCCTATCGAATCTTAGCCAAATAGTCGCAAGGTCAGCGTCGAGAGAGGGACAACCGATCGTCATCTACATCAGAAATACACTGGTCAAAGAGGGATACATAGTCCAGCATAACCTTGAGATCTAATTATAATGTGGAAAAGCGATGCTAATGTGCATTATGTGTACTCTAATGAAGATGCTGATAGTTTAGCCGGTGAGAGATTAGCGAGGGGAACTTATCTGCATACTTGACATCGGTAATGAACACAGGAAGTGTTTTTATTAACATATTATTCTAACTCAATAAGAATAACAGAACTGTAAAATTTATGAGATGATACATGAATGATAATGAAGCAAGGAGTGTGTTGCAAGACTAAGTTATTTAGCGGTCCATCCTCTATTGTATGTTAGATAGTTAACGCATAACAAACGGAATAGTTTTTTGAGCCGCTCTTTCATGATCCCGGAAGTGAACAGCGAATGAAAAACCAGCGAAATATTTTTTGAGAGAAACTAATGGATATACAAAGATTATACTTCTGGAAAACTTTTGCAATTTTTTTTACCGCTTTGGTAAATGCATTTGTCTCTGTGTCAGGAGTTTAATGTCAAATTCCATTCCAGCGCAGAGCAAAACGTATTTAAAAAAAAAATTGTAAGGAAATGGATTTTAAAATTTTAAATTTGAGTGCTGCTAGGTTTGCATTATGAACATGAAGTTAAGTAAGTGGTTTTACGGTGTATTGGTAAATAACACTAAAAATATATATATGTAGAAAGAATTAATGCACATAGTTTTTTTTTTTTTATTGATGTTTACTATCGGTTGGTCACGATAAATACTTTCTTTTACTTCCTGGTGTGAATATCGTGAGTATCCATAGACACAATCTCGTTTTGCTTAGAATATAGAAATATTTAATGTTTGATATTTTGTACAGCCTTGAGGTAAAAAAATTCAGTCCAATTGTTGAAGTAATCATTTTCGAGATAAAACAAATCAATTCGTAAGTGGAATCTCGATGAAAAACATAAAATAAATGTTAACAATAGTTCTCACAGTCTGATTTTCTCATGGCTTGTCATCACTTATCGCTTGTGTCAATTCGTAGCCAAATATGTTTTTTGACATCCTAATTTGTTAAAAAATAATAATCTTCTACGTCGTAGAAGAAGAGCTTTTCGCAAGGCTCTATAATCGGGTAATTAACTTTGGGGGCAGTAAAAGTTTTTTAAAAATCATTTAGCAACTTACAGATAAATCTTATCAATATTTATAATACCATGAAAAGAAATATTTTATTACTATTTACTTACGATTTTAACATCGGATTTCGGTAATCGATCTGTTTTCAGGATGCATGGTTTCCAAGAAAAACTCGCTTTCAATGTCACCAAACCAACAGATATTCTCAGTCAATCTTAATATCCAAGTAATGACAGTTTCACTTATTGAACGTCAAGCTTTTAGTGGTTGACTGGAGTCCTTTCCAGAAAGCGATATCTTTAAAATGTATGGAAACTTCTCATTGCTCAAAAATGATTTAAACTGCGCTGTTTTGGGTAGTGTTGGGCGCCATTTTGAATTTTCCGGTTTGATAGTATTGAACGATGTAAATTTTCCGGTGAGTGTATTGGAAAATTTTAGCTGGAAAATTTTATTTCAAGGTCTTACTGAATTCAAAGATGTCACAAGAGCGTGAACTTAGCATAGATTGACGGAATATCACATTTTTTATGAAATGTTTTTTTTTTATTGTATAAAATAATTTTATTTATTGTTTATTTATTTTAAACAAAAATAATATTATTCTCTATTCATAAGAAAAATATCACGTTGCAAGAACTTTTAAATCTGTACTTATTTTATTGTAAACTTTGAGTTTGGTAGAATTGGTAACATTTAATTGTATTGTTTTATAACTCGCTTTTAAAAAGATTAGCTTATTTTTTAGCAAAAACACAAATGAATTGCGGCTCACATTGTATGTAAACAAGTAAGTGACGACTTCCCCGGCGATGTTCTCGCGACACTCTGAGCGACTGAAACACCGGCACAGGCACAGGCACCGGTGATACGGTGTCCTGTCAACTATTGGGATATCACTTCGCCCCCTGAAAAGCCGAGTCCCGTGAAATGCAGGCTCTGGACCGACGCATCGGAGTGCACACACATTTTGAAATTCGGAAATCGGCAAGTTAGCCACTTTCCCGCCAGGGTAGTGGTCGCGGGTTGTGGGAGCTGGAGTGCGGAGTGCGGCGAGGCTGTGCCAGCCACTGACCTTTCCTAACGTATTATCACTGAAGGCGAGCGAAATCGTAACTAAACCTAAAATGTGGATAAAGCAGTTGCCCGCCTTTACCGACAGACCTACATGCACTCGATGCAACCGACCTCTTCCGTCCTTCTCTGGCCGCTGCTACGCGGATGTAGGAAGTGAGACGATCGCTCTCCCGCGAGTGCATTTTTGCGCAGGTCAGTACGTCTCGCTCCGCCGGTGGGGAAAATATTAAGCGCCAGAACAGTGCGGTGATACTGCACTCTGCTGGCGCTTCAAATGCAGATACACGACGACAAGTTGTCAGATTGTGAAAATGATGACTCGGGGACAAAAGGTAACGGAGATTTTCACGCTCTCTTTACTGAACTCCCACCGGAAAACTCCTTATTTTCCGGGACATTTTACTGAATTTGTCTCGCACAATATTCGAGAGTCGATGTTCACTTATTGCGCAAAACTAGGTAACATTCAAGTTCATTATTTCTGGTCCGACGACCGCTCGTGGCAGACTACAGCTGGGAAAGCTTCGCTTTGTACTGCTGTCGATGTCACGATTCTTTTTCTTAATAATACGAAATGACTTCCGCCTCTCCAATTTTAGCATTATATACTGTAATAGATTAATCTTGAAAATTATAAAGTTTACTTTTACAACCCTTATTTTGAAGAGCGAAACATTAAGAACATAATGTGAATTATGTACTGTAGACTTCAATTAGATGAAACATCATATAATTTCACTGCGAAAACCAACAAATAAACCTATATTAGTTTTTAATGCAATCCTTACTCATAACAATGAGAGGATTATTGAGGTTCCATTAATGATTTTTTTTTTCAAATTTTGAGCGGACATTGAAATCTTTACTTGGTTTTGTTAAATCAATGACAGGTAATTAGAGACTTAATGATGGTGCCTTTAAATACACAAAAAGCATAGAGAGATAGGGTATAAATGTTTTCATTCAACTACTGAAAAGTAATAAAATTTCAGTTTTTTTCATCCCTTTAATTTTTAGGTGGAACATTAATTAATAAATGTTTCATAGAGCATTCACACAAACGAAGTATTGAATTCCTAAGTCTAAACTAAAATTTCAGGGCGCAGAGTTTACACCCGCACTAAGCAAGCGGTTCTTTACAGATCATCAAACCATCCATAATGATGTGTAGATAGTGCTGACATTTATTCGAAGGATTTAAAAAAAAGTACAGATAATAAAGTGATTTGATCACACATAGAATCAATACCAGAACTTTTGTAATATTTGTTTAGTGGAGGTGGGTTTGGTTTGACTTTATCCTTTTTTTAAATTAAAAGCTCAGTGGCTCGCCAAATTCTCCACCGTCAGACACTCGTACCTTGGTATTTGCCAGAGTTTAGAAAGAGAGAGTGAAAGGCGTCGCCCATCCTCATGCTGGCGGCAGGGCGGGGTGAGAGGGATGGCGGGGGGTGGGAAGGGCGGTCATCAACCCCGGCACGGACCCAGTCGCGTATACTACCACCGATGTGTTTTGCACAGCATAAAGGGTTGGACGGAAAACACGATATTTCTAAAGCTTTTTAAATCCTCCATGCTTTATCGTATTATCAAGCATTTTTTTTTTGCAAAGTTTTATCTTTATTTTTTTATTTGAAAGTTATGAAGTATTGATGTCTATGTATTATTTTTACTTCCACTAATGGTTGTAGAATATACTCTTAGTATTGACCCGGTGGGATACTGCTTTTTAAAAAAAATTAAATTCCATACAGAAGGCCCCGAAGAAAATAATTTCCATAATAATTATATCATCATGGCACAGGCTCAAGGATAAGACAGTCTGACTAGAGAGGACAAAGGACCAAAAAAAATCATCATACAATATCTCTGGCCAGCCACGCAGTTGATGTGTCTAAGTAACCAAGTCCTTCCCAATTTTCCATTATACATTCTTATTCCCGCACTCTTTTGGCATTCCAATATTACCAAAATTATAATTTTGGGGTGCCATGGTCACACTGCCCCATTCCATCTGAAATAATAATACGCTATCGCATTCAAAATGACTTCCCAATTCACCTTGGGGACGATACCTTAATTTTACACTTAATTAATAAATTATTACCCCACACTACTAATAATATTGATTTTATTCTTTGAGGCTTAAAAGACTTCCTTCTCTTTCAACAAGGGTTTATATTGCTATTATTAAAATAATATATAATTAGTAGTTTGTTAAAAAATATTTTCAAGGGGACATGGCAGCAATATGGAAAGGTTAAAGATTACAGTGGATTTGCCATGGCTTTTTATATTCCACCTGCCATACAGCAGTTTGGCATATCAGAAATCTGATATCAGAATTTGACACCGAGCGTAATTTTATAAAACATAAACTTTTAGTACTAAAAACGTTTAGTAATTATAAATAATTATCTTTACTTATCTATTCGTTTCTTTTTAACCGAAAATACGACAGAGCAACAGCCTAATTCTGTGTCTGGGCGCGACCTACCCCAAGACGGATCGTAGAGCCTTAGATCTATACTGCCTCTAGTGGCGGGGACTACCCCACTCTGCCTTACAGACTTAAAACTTGCATCACTAGGGGGTAAACTTCGTAAATGCAATTCCTGTAATATTCATTCAAACCGTTACAACCATCACTTATTATTATTTTGTTTTATGGTCAATATTGATATGAAGTTTGCCAACATGTCGGAATTAGCTTGATGATTCAAATTCCAATTACAAAAAAATCCCTCAAAGCCTGTGTCATCTTTGAAGATGCTGTATGAAGGATATTTTTAGGAAAGGAAGGAGAGGAAGTTCTTCAGTGCAAGGAGGTGGGTCGAATAGTCCTGCTGGAGTGGTCTTAAGATCTCCCTCAACCAGTTCCTCCCGATCCGGCCTGCCACGCAGTTCGTGGGCAGACGCATCCGCCTTGACCCGGACAAACCTCACCCTTTGAATCCGGGCACCCCAGATAAGTCACCAAAGCTAACCACTTGGGGAGACCTACTATGGCAATTAAGAGGCTAGACTTTGAACGACAAGCGGAACACCCGCGTCTGTCATTCTGTCCCGCTCACAATAAGCTCACGCACACTTACAATACATGCGAATGAGAAATGTGCGAATGAGACAACGCTCAAATTTACCTACAGAAATCGCTCGAAAAGGGGTTTATGGAGAATACACTTTTCTACACCGAAACTTTCACGAAATTGAAATTTTAAAAAATATACTTTTTTTAGAAAAAAGAAGCTACGTCGGTAGCTTTTTATAATTTTATAATTCTTTATGAGAGTTAAGTTAGCAGCACTTTTTCCTTAAATAATATCTTTTGATAAATCGTACATGTTTGACAGTGAATTTTTACGTTAATACGAAACGCATCGAAAATTCGAAAACATACCGACATAGTTTTCACCCTCTAGAAGGCAGTATAAAAAAATATATTCATTTTGTGCAATTTTCGATGTAGAAAAGTGTTTTTTCCCGGGCGTCCTTTTTGTATGGGCCGAAAAGCGAAGTTTATCGTCTTAAATGGTTCCCGGAGCGCACACGGAGAAAAATGTTATTCTAAAATACGATAATTTTATTCGTAAAAACGGGACGGAAGTTCTTACGAACAAATTAACAGGGTTTTAATGTTTATTGGCGGGAACATGTAAGAATAATTTATTGGTATACGGAATTTCGTACTTATACCAACAAATTATTCTTTTAACGAATAAAATGATCGTATTTTAGAATAACATATTTCTCCGTGTACCCATACAGCCTCTCAAATTGTAGATCATCATTTTGGACTTTGGAAATTTGTAATCATAAGTTGTCTCCGTATTAAGTATTCAGTATTTGCATTAGGATAACTAACTATTTTATTTATGGTGTCAAAAAGACTTATGATTTATTATTGGATTCAGGAATTTTTTTATATGTGCAATGTTTAAAACACGCTAACAAAAATATTACATGCATTAAATGCGTGTGAGATTATTAACCAATATTGAATTATACAAGTATTATATAGTTAAATATTTTGAAATGAGATAATTTGTCGTTTTCGCAAAGCAGATCATTCGAAGCTCGTACATTTCTCGGCCATCGACCCGCGAAGCACCAAATGGGAGGTCTGCCAGAATGGAGGCTTTTCGGTGCAATAGAGGCTTTCGGAGGCTCGGGTTCTCCTTACTGGGAAACCCCATCTACCCACCCCACCCCCAGAAGTAGGGGAAGTGTGGGCGCCGATGGTTTGGTCGATATTTGGCTAGACTTCAAATATCCACCCCGAATCCTGACCAGTGGCAACTGGCAATATAAGTGGCAAGGACGAGATATTATGTCAGTTAAGGGAGGGTTTGATGTCATTTCACCAAATAACATACAAAGGGTAGATATCTAGGTTATTGAGCCTTACCACGTAAGTTTGTATTGCGTACACGGAGAAAAATGTTATTCTAAAATACGATCATTTTATTCGTAAAAACGGTTAAAAACTGGACTGAAGTTCTTACGAACAAATTAACAGGGTTTCAATGTTGTTTGGCGGAAACATGTAATAATAATTTGTTGGTATACCTACGTAATTTCGTACGTATACCAACAAATTATTTTTACATTTTCCCGCCAATAAATCTTGAAACACTGTCAATTTCTTCGTAAGAACTTCAGTCCCGTTTTTAACCGTTTTTACGAATAAAATTATCGTATTTTGGAATAAAAAATTTCTCAGTGTACTTATTGTACTGATAAATACTATGTTATTGTTGATGTTTTTTATCTGTATTTTATCGTACCTGCGAAAATACTAGTAAACAACTTGGATCATTCACAAATGAAAGTAAGTCAAAGAGTCAAGTGAATTCTAGTTCAAATCAACAAGAAGAAAAAGTACGAGTTAAGTTCATTGACCAAAATATGCGATCTCCGTAGCTTAGTTGACTACGCATTTGCCATTTATGTTTTATTGTGTTTTACGCAAGTTTATGTTTTTAATACAAAGTGCCTGTGTGGGCGTTGCCTATGTCTGGATGTTTTGATGTTGATTGTTACCGTTCATTAGCCTAATAAAAATGAATTGTGAAAAAATTGTGTTGTGTTGTGAAAAATTAAAAAAAAAAAGAAGTTAAATTGTTTATTTTTTTTTAATTACTTACAGCACACTCTAATCGCATGTTGCGCGTTGCGTCGGTAAAAGTTGGTAAAACTGTTTGCCTCAGAGTATATATGTATATATATTTTTTAATGAAATGACGCATTGTGTTCTCGTTTTTACTTTAACAGTGCATAAACCTCTGGAGTTAGTAGGTACCTTAACGTTTACTTTTTAATACAAATTTCATAACCTACTTAGTAGCAATAAATAACACCCAAGTCTACATAATTTATTTGCAGAACTAAATAAATAAAAAAATAATAAAAAAAAAAAAAATTATATATATATTTTTAAAATCGTTGCTAAGGCCAAAATTCGTTTTCTAATAAGTAATAGTTTGTTATTTCGAAATTCGAATTATTTTGATCATCATACTTTAATGAAAGATTTTTTTTTTGCGCCGATTAAATTTTTTTTAAATAAGAACGGTTTGATGTAAACAATGTCCATATCGATTTATCGGAGCCATATCGATCAGTCTGGCTCAGCATTTCCGCGCGTCGCGTCGCTTGTGACCTTTTGGCGCGGTACTTTCTAATTTACCGTTACACCGGCAAGGACGCGCCAGTAAAAGAGAGACAGCTTAATGCTCGAGGGAGAAGATACGTTCCTTGAAAAAGTTTATTGAACAGAATTTTTTCAAACTCCAACTTTTTCTAAAAATTCTCAGAACGTGATTAAAAAAAAATCATCTGAAAACAATTATTGACTTATTAAGGTAAAAATAAGAAAAGGTAAACTTCTGTAAACATATTAAATTGTTGTTTTATTTATAATGTATGTAATGTAATTCGTGACTAATTAATTTAATGTAATAAACACATTGATCATAAAGACATTGCATCTGTTTGGGGTCATTGTCCGCCGACGGTATTTGTTCCCTTTTCGTCTGATGTGTCTACCTCTTTCTCACTTGTGGCGAGCCCGCTTTCGCGGTCCCTCTCTCGCGACGAAAAGAGTAGTAAAGAGTAGAACGCAGTCGGTTGCCTATTTCTTTGAAACTTGCCTACTAGAAATCGCGAGCAACTACTGCTATTCCACTTTTCATACTTGCTGCGTTCTTCGACGCGTAAGAAAGCATTGACACTGAAATAAATAGTTCAATCATAATTGAGCATCGAGTACTGAGAAACCTATTTTATATATTAAATCTGTTTTTAAATTCATCACATACATCTTTAAAAAAAAAACACGAAGAAAATGTGTTTCATATGCTTAGCTTCTACAAGTTGTATTCTAAAAGCTCCCCTATAAAATTTCTATTTTGAATATTTCTTAGTAGACCCATGCTGTACCATCGACTATCTTTGAAGAAAAATTAATATATTCTCATCCACCTTTTAAGATTCTGCAATTATTTTTATAGTAACATCCCTCATACTGCACAATAGTTTGAAGAGCATTACTTGCTTGGCATGTTACGTGATTTATACAGTCCTGCCTACATTTGTTGTGAGCGCCTGTTAACCAAATTATCGATAAGAGAAAGGCTGCCAAATGCATGCGCCCCATAACCTACCACATCACAACCCTTGTGTAATTCCCTGAACCTAGCACAATCCCGACCCAGACAGCTCCCAACCACCCGCAAGCCTCCCCAAGCCACCCGACAACATTGTACCCAACCCCCTGCCCCCACTGGCCCATTCATAGACCGCTTTTATTGCACCCGATGTTTGCCTCTATCCCACGACTAATTATATATTTTTTAATACGAAATAATTTTTTTGAAGACACGTTTCGAAGAATAATTAAAAAAAATTGTGTACCTAACTTTGGGAGGCGGGTGTGGGTTTGGTACATTTGGTGATTTCGAAGGGTTGCTCGGGTTCATGGTACACATCTAATGCGTGGCGGGACTGATCGAGAGAGACTAGTTTAGGGAGACTTTTTGATCTCTCAGCCAGACTCTCTCGATCTATGGCATTGCATCGCAGTGTGGGGATCAATTCATAAGTTCGTCATTCCTAGACACATTAACAATCAGATTCCTAGGCACCCCTCATACCCTTTTCCTTCCTAGAACTTTATCTCCTTCATTTCCATAAAATCACATTTGCCGTGAGGGATTTTTTTCCTGTGTGGAGCTTATGTAAAAAAAAGACACTTTATCGGAGTTCTGACAAACTTTTGTGATTGATGGAATAAGTTTTTAAGGTTAAGGTTTCAATTTAAGAGACGGGAATGGGTACCGCCACCCCGGGAACCATTTATTGGATAACCAACACCTCTGTCACACCCCAAGTGGTTCGCTACGTTTGGTGACTTAGCAGGGGTGCCCGGATTCATGAGGGGTATGTTTTGTCTAGGTCTTGGCGGCGGATGATCTAGACACACTGAACCCCAGATTCCTACCCAACCCTCATACCATTTTCCTTCCCAGGACTTCCTCTCCGTTCTTTCCTTAAAATACCCTCCACACAGCATCCCCAAAGATGACATAGGCCCTGAGGAAATTCATTTTTCTCAGGCCCTCCTGTGTGGACCTAATATTAAAAAAAGGTACTTATAGTATAAGTACTAATTTTGTAGAATTTTCATAACCTCTCAAATCTCGTATATGTTCAGTCAGAAGTACAAGTCGATGCTCTGCAATGTCCAGACAGCCAATGAAACAATACAAAAGTTTAAAACGCATCGACTCTAAACTCTGCCACGATAAGAATAAGGCAGGATTCCCATTGAAAGCGCACTCGCTCTGTTAGAGATTATCGAGCTTCGTACAAAGGCTTATCCCATTTTCTCAACCCCTTTCTACGTAATAAATGCACCCCCTACCACCCTTTACCCGCCACCCGCTACCCGCCACCCCCCCGGACAGCCTGCCCCACTGCGACGAATTTTGCGTAAGGTTATTGTCCTCGGTCCTATCCCAACGGCTGTCTGGTTGGAGGATTGCGGGTGCACCCCACGTAATGTGTATTACAATTTTTATCGGGAAGGTCTTATGCAATTCTGGAGCTTCGATCTAACCTTTTTATGGTAACACATAATTGACTGTAGGCCTTCAAAAATATGTTTTAATTTTTATTAATTACTAGTTCGTGAAAATTCACTTGATATTAAATTTTTTGTAGGATTTTTGAAGCTGCAAGTATTTATTTAAATAAAATATGTTTGCCTCAGGATCATTCCCTTTCAAAAGACGATCAGAAATTTACCTGTCGAATGTTAGTAAGCTTGAAAAATTACGACATCTCTCAAAAATGTAAACAAAAGAAATACACATTTTAATATTTTTTTAATGTGAATACCGCACAAAAGTCTTAACTGCTCCTGTCTGGAGCTAGTGAGACTATGGCATTCCCAATTGGGATATGTTGTTAAGCTGAAAGTAAATGGGGAGGGGAAAAGGAAGGTGGGGATTTCCTGGCTATTCAGATCTAGTCACTAAACACTGCTAAAGCTATTTCAAGCTACGTTTTAATTCTGAGTGGTTTTCTTACACCAGGGCGATACTTAAAGTATCTTCTACTCTGGAACGTGACGCAAATATTTTTTATATTACTTTTAAATTATTAATTTATGAAAACACAAATCAATCAAACAAAATTTATATGCGCACGCCGGGATTTGAACCCGCGATCTCCGGATCTCTTGTCAAGAGGCTCGCCCCTGGAGGATGTCAAATATATAATTACGAATGGTAATAATTTATCGCTTCATACGTTCTCATATCAGTTACAGTTTTCAAAAAAAGAAAATCCAAGTTCTAGAGGTTATTGAACCAGAGTTACAAATAGAGTTATATAATTCTTTTGGGCATACTTAAGATACATAGATAATGTCATTGTTGTGAAGTATCATCGAGAATTCGGTTTGTAAATGGAGTAAGCATGTCTTTTATTTTCTAGATGGCAAACGATAAAAATAGAAATATGAATTTGAATTTTTTAATTATTTATTTAGTTCTGCCTAAATTTTATGATCAAGTCACGTAGATAATATCCCTTATTTTTTTGGTTTTCGCAAATAATCGTTTTGGGTTTATTTTTTCATTACTGAAGGGGATTTCAAAGAGGTCAATATTTTAACTTGACTATTGTATTAATAATACTAATAAATTTAATCAATCAGACAGTTGGCAAAAAATAAGAATGAGCACACCATTTCATTTCATGTGTGCGTACTTGAAAATATTTCTTTTGCGATTTTTATATTTTTGTAAACATGTTTTTAATAATAAAGTAAAAATACCCCACTTATTATGAAGGTTTTAAACCACACCTGTGTACTTGGATACATAAATAAATGTTTCCATGTAAAGATACAACATTTTTATAATCAAAATTCTATACTTATATAAAATAATATTAATTAATAAAAGATACAAAACATACATTTCAGTTTCAATCAGATACAATACAGATAAATATAATGTTCTCGTAACTTTAAACGAAGCGGTTACAGTACTTCTCGCCTCCTGTGTTCAGTCGTAGAGAGCCCTACGTCGGTCAATGACCCCAGCTACACACCCAGTCGGCTGCTGTAGCAACCCCCCCCCCCCAACCTCAACCCGCCGCATGACCTACCAAGTACACGCTACGACCGCACCAACACTGACACGGCTCTACGACTGTAAACTGTAAAGTACTACGGCGCTACGAACTACGGCTAGGACAGACTGACTTGGCGTAGCGTTGTTTGTGTGGGTCTTGCACTGGAGGTACCTCTACTTGTGTATGGATTGAAAAACTTGTGCATCGCATTGCGGAAAATGAAAGGGAGTGGCGCTTTCTCCGGTTTCTCTGTTCCCGAGTCCCAAGGGGTGGAAATTAGAACTTTTGCCCTAAAAATCCTTTCAGAAGTAATCATTAATATCATTATGTTCATTTCTGTGCATGCGGATTGTTTTTCAATGAAAATCTTATCGTGGCTTAGTTGGTGGAGTGATATTTTAAATTTTAATGTAATACATTTTTGCCAAACTGTATTTCTCTATCATCTTGATAGCTTATCCACAGGATCATATATTATATTAATAAGTAAAGTTAATATTATATCCTATATTAGTTGAAGGGAAACCGGTAGATATATAAAATAATAAACTCTCGTGGTTAAAAACTATAATAAGTATTTTTATTTTTAACTTTTTTAACTCAATGAGTTAAAACTCAAATTATAATATTTTAATAATTCCGGTCGAACGCGCTACCACTGCGCCAAAGTATTCCTATCCGATTCGGTCATATTTAACTGTATCATACATACTTCGACTGAGAACCACCAACATTATTTTCATTTTCTTAACGCATATTTTATTGGCTGCTATCTTTATGTATGATTGCAAGACTCAACTCGAACTAAGTGCCATCTAGATAGAGTCAAAATAAATTTAATCACTTTTTATTAAAATATTTTTATTGGCTCGGAAAGCCGAAGGTCCTGGGTTCGAGTCCCGGGTGTGTCCGTACCCTTTTCTGATTTTTTGTTTCAGATTTTCGATTGAGTTTCGCTAATATTATCTGCATTAATTAAACTAAACTTAAGTGTTTATTTTATTTAGACAATATTTAAGAAATAAAAGCTTCTTATGAAAAAAAAATACAAATTAAAAGGTACTTGCAATAGGCAGAAAACTCGGAAAACTTATCCGATATATAGTCACTATTCACAGGTTCGAGTACTGAATATTAAACTCAGACTTTATACATAAATAAATCGAAAATATACATTTTCCTATGGGTAAGCTATCAAAAGCATGGTGAAATAATCCTTTTTTGTTACATATACTTTTTCCATTACTGATTTGATAAGATTAGTTGATCAAAATAAATCAATTAAAAAAGCCTAAATAGTTGCTTAAAGCTGTCCATTTGTCCATCCAATTTAGTTGAGTACCCTACACGTTTTTCAGAAGAAATTAAAAGGATTTGCAAACTTTCAAAGATTCCATTTCATACACCTATATTATTATTTGAAAAGGGGCAAAAAAGATGAAACGGTTAAATGCACTTCAGGATATTATTATTTGTCTTGATCTTAAAAATGGCAGCGCGCCAGAGAGGCAGATGTTTTAGTTCTTGGAAGCAGAGCGTCGGTCATTGCTTTCTGAAAGCACCATTCTAAAATGGGCAAAAACGCTTAGGTATTTTGGACATTGTGGACACACAGCATATTGAATGATCCCTTGAATATATTGTTGGCCATTTTCTATTATTACAATAAAGAAGAATTATTTACAATAATCGAAATTTATTGTTGTATGAAGTCTTTAATGAAAAAGCTTCCACCGGTTCTGAGGGTTTAAAAACATATCAAGAAAAAATAAGAAAAATCTCCTCGTCATTTGTATACTACCTAATACGTGAAGTGCTAGTGTATTGACATTCCGTGCAATGGATTTTAATTTTTTTTCTTCTATTGTGCAATTAATCATAAAGTTGAAAAAGACTCACAAAAGTTTAACGTATAATATTATTACGCATAAAAATATGGATGACTAGATGCAAACCAAGAAATACTGATCTTAGAAACATTCAAACAAAATAAAGCAATTCAAAAACTCGCGAAAGGACCAATCTCAATGCTTCTTCTATGAAAGCGTGGGGTAATATTGCTAGATACATTTCTAATCGCGCACTCCACATTGTACAAAGTAACCACGGATTAACGACCAGGTAGGACAAGACAGGTAAAAGCATTATAACGGTTCACTTTACCTTCCTGCTTCACCACAATAGGCACAAATATACAACTACCGCCGCCTTGAAAACTTGCATTTGAAATGCTGATCGCGAGTAGAAAGTGATAGATAAGTAGTACCGTGATAGTTTTCATGTCGACTGTCTTGTCGAGATTTTTGACGAGTTTCAGTGTTACTCGCAGGGATAATACTCAAGTGGCGCTCGCTCGTGAAGTTAAAAGTGGTTGAACTGCATTCAGGTGTTTGGTATTGTGAGTGCGGCGCACAATGGTCGCCCATTATAGCCATTATCATAAGGACACAGATCAGTGGTTACGCATTTAAAAATTTATGTTGTGGTGATTTTACCGTTTCAAACACGCATTGAATTGCTTTCATTGGAAATGTCCACCGGTCATTCAAAGTATTAAAGATTCTTTTGATGTACGAGTAGGAACGATGTATTAAATAAACCATTTATTTAAGGGTTAGGTACACATTGTTTCGACCATTTTTTTGCAAACTCACATACCATTGTATTTGCTTTTACTTAGTCGTATTCTCAAAGTAACTACAATAATTGTTATTGTAACCGAACGCGTTTTTTGCCCATGAAATAATAATAAACTTTGCCATGTAAAAAGTTTTAAGTTCGCCCGAAGAGCCGACATTAGTGGCAGGTGTTTTCATGTAAAGGCTTGACTGAGCAGACTTGAACACATTTTATATGCAAGAATTGCTCAGAAAAACTCCAAAGATAGACAAACAATTTTCTTAAGAGACAACATTCAAAATAATACGTTAAATAAATACCATTCGACAGATGTACCAGACTTCAACACGCGCCATAAGAAATATGTTATAACAATAGTTTAAATATGTAATTAAATTCTCAATCCTTTCATCCCTTATTTATTCAAACCTTTAAAATTTTTACCCGTTATAGACATGTTTGACCTAGATATAACTATTGAATTAAAAGTGTGCCATCTGTTTCCGATATTGTACGCAAACAACCAACTGATTGACGTTGTTGCACCTTGAAAATAACCAGGTGATTGATTTGGTGCACCCTTTGTGAGTGTGCGCCCCGTGTAGTCTTCTTTGAACACCGTGTCACGTACACAAATAATAATACAGACGGTTACGACCTAAGATTTATTATTCTAATAATTAAACAAGCCACCGTATGCAGATTAAATTAAGGCAAAAAACGTAAGCAAACGCCGACCAGCAATAAAAACCATTTTCATTTATTTGCTATTATATTTTCTTTGCATTAGGCTAATGCTATTTGTTTACAACAATTACCCTCGAGGTCAGGCTATTTTGGACATTTTTCGTTATTTTCATAAAGCGTCCTCTAATCTTAGTATAATACGGCTTCGTGATTTTAATTTTAGTTTTTTTCAGTTACTGATTAGTTTTGGAAAATATTGGTATTTGGGAGTTTACATTTAAAGCTTAAAATTAGATTTAATTGAGTTTAAAAATGAAATTAAAGTTTGAAATTAAATTAATGTTTAAAAATGTATGCAAGTATTTATTTTTTATTTTACCGAATATTAAATAAGTGCTATTTTCTCAGTGAGAAAACACGCATTTTTCATATATTTTTAAATATATACAATACTATACCGTTAGGTCGCTTCGACAAAAAATGGCCCCATACACCATATAAAATGCATAAAGCATCTTATGCACTGATCTCACGAGGGATTGTATGCTTTATGGCCGGTTGCATAAGGCTGCATTAACTGCATTCTGGAGACCCAGAACCGCTTTATTGTCGTGTCTCACTGGGATCTGATTTCGGTAGGTACATATATCGTGTTTTTTGACGTGGGTGCATTTTTTGTGTAGGGATACGCATTATTGAACGCCCATAGAATGTTTAAACCGACCTAACTGTATCATTTTTTGTATTCCTAAATCGATATTTCTCTTCCTGTATTCTAAATAAAAAAAATAAAAAATTGTTGATGATACATAAGAAAAAATAAGAGCAAACCTGCTGAAGGGCAACGGAACTGTAAAATACCTACACCTATCAGGCTATTAATTTATATATTTTAGTATTGCACCAATTTAGCCGCTTAATAAAATTAGGAGTTCTCAGAATAAGGCAAAAAAAGTGAAAGATTCATAAAACCTTTGCCCACATCTTACTTCAAGTATTCTGTCATCCTCACTTAAAGTCAATCGAAATTTCAATGCTGAAGCAAATTCGTGCGATTCTATGCGCTTAGTGAATGTATTGAGTACACTCGAGTTCAACGGCCTTTGACCACCGAAAACGAGTAAAGCGGGAAGATCGCTTCCCCCTCCACAGCCTCTCCCCACCAGATCTGTCCTCCCTCTCTCCACACTCCCACCGCGGGAGGAGGAGGTGGAGTAATCTTAACTCTGCATTCCAATATCTTATTAATGTGAGAATCTTGCCAACAAATTGAATCGCAATCAATGATATAATACTATCCATTGACTTTCTTATGTCGTATATTTACATATGAATGAATATATTATATCGTACCATACATCAAAATAAATTTTTTTACAAAATTCATGTGGATTATGGGAAACTATCACTTACATTAAATGTTATTAGCGGCAGGATTAAAAAGAGGTGTTTTATCAATGATTTTCATATTCTTGAGAAAATTGAATTCATCTTTTTAGTAAGTAATTTATATGTAGATTTCCTAAAATTTACGCAACAAACATGTTTTTTTTAATAATCTAAGCTCTCCACCAAAGAAAAGTCACCGGTAAGTGTACTTTTTTAAAAACTGCTATTCATCCGTCACATACGTAAGAGTAAACTGATTAATATTCTGTCAACGATTCGGTTCGTCTGGTTCAAAGTCTAAAGTGACACTTTCATAAAACAGTTATTTGAAATAGCCTCCAGATAATAAACATAACTTCTCAGAATTCGCCATTTCGGAATTATCTCAAGGTTGATCAACTCATGGATTTTCCGTTAAATCACATTCGAGATTCTGTTTCTCATTCTGAGCTATTTTAGCAGGCGCGACGCACAGAACGAGGAAGAGGTTGAGATGGTGACTGTAGAGGAAGAGTGTAGAAGCACCGTTGTTTGGGCTCACAACTGGTTCTATGGATGGCCGCGGGCGTTCGATCGGCCGCGGCCGCCTGACAAGTGCGCGCCGCGATGCTCCGTGACGCCGTGTGACGCCCTGTAAAGCCGTGACGTGATTCGACGTCGATTCACTTTGACATTTAGTTGTTAGGTGTAATCGATTCGATTACCACGGAGGTAATTAGTTAGAGATAAAATGTATTTGATATCTTGTTCGCTTAATGATTTTTGATTAGATTGGAATTCGTGCGTTCTATTATCTATCCATATATAAAAATAAATGATCGCCTTAGACATGTATGTGTAGACATCACGTGCTAATTAATACCTGTGATTATAGGTATAGAAATACATAATTCACATATATTTCGCACACTTTTAAAACTAATTTTATTTCCATTGTCCTCATAAAAATCATACTAATTACCTAATAGACCAATAATACTAATTATATAATACACCAATAAACCAACACATCAGTTTTTTTTATCCCGTAAATGAAAACAAACCTACAAAAGTTACAATATTTCAAATAAACCTAATCTCAGTAATAATACAGAAAATTAAAAGATTCACATAGTTTAGTAATTATTATCTTTTCCGGTATTTCTAAAAAGATAAGCAAACAAAACGATTTTCAAAAAACCTTTCTTTTAATGAAAATGGTTTTCAAAAATATTTTGATGAAAATCAACTTTATAAAATCTTTTCAAAGTGTGAATTATTCTCAGTTTAAAATAAAAACGAAGAAGCGCAACACAAAAACTTCGCTTCGTGAAAAAATATAATCATTCTGTTTCGGAAGTACGAACATTATTTTTATTTATCATCACTTTGTCTCATTCAGACACGATAAAATAAGCCATAAGGGAGAGGATATTAAGTCTACTTTCGCTTGGCAGCCTCGTTCGACCCGCACCGTGCGCGGTTCAACGACCGACTTTTCATGAGTTTGACGGCCCCAAATATTGTTATATCACACCGGCTCGATGTCATTGCCAAAAATACATCTTCGGCATGGTAAGCGAAAACCGATCTACGGGTACTAGCAACTACCTTGTAATTCCACTGTCGTTATACAATTTACCAGTCTCAAATTTGCTTGAATTTTTTTACGCGGTAAAATTATCTGTGCGTGTTATTTATTTGAATTTATTTATACTCACGATATTGATATGAAATATAATTTCCTAACATTAATATTTCGTATTCTCACAGCGCTACCGAATATTTCGTCAAATCAATTTTACGCTTCATTTTACGACTATTTTTTTTTTGCATTGACAGATAATAAAATAAAACAGTTTTTTATTTACATAATTTTGAAAATTTATGAATAAATTATCATTAATAATATTGGTAATCGTTTAGTGCACAAGAGAAAGGATTTAAATGCTGCCTGACTTCCGAAACAAATAATTATTCAGGAGCTGTTTGAACGTGACCTGAAAATGAATCGTAGTCACGCGTCCTTGGGAAGTTATTTCGGGAGGAATATGCTAATGAGCGTTGAAGCTTCGCGGAATATGGGCATATAGATATACATCAGAACAGTGGAAATAAATGCCCAACAAATTATGTATGCTTGGTTAATTGACTTCGTGCAAAATTGCCATGAACTTAGTGAACTTGACTTTGAAACTGGACGCTCATTGCGTTGTGCATGACTATCAAATTGATAAACGATTCAATTAAGTGTAGGCACTTACCACCCTTCACCGACTGCTTGTCATAAAAACCTTATTTTATTACATATTGCATACAACATTACGATATAGTTTAGCATCTCTTACATTTAAGTAATCCCTGTAAAACTTGTCCATATAATGTATAAATTGGCTTCCATAATTGTAGTTACGTATTTGTATATGCATTTATGGAAAGCTGTACACCATTTGAAAATCAGGCAAAAATAATAAAAGCAAATTGCCCAATAATAAATAAATCCAGTCAACTAGTGTTTTGGGTTTCTTGCTTACCATCCTGTTGATTCTCTTGTCACATCAAACGAACCTGCTCAAAATAAGGTTATTTTTCAAAATAAAATATCATTTATGATCAACATGTAGAATAGTGCATGTTAATCATGAGTTATTTAGTGACTTCTTACCTCTTTCTTTGATATAATCGATCGGCAAGAACACGCTGCTAAATGTTCTTCTAGTCAGAGTAATCCATCTCCAGAAATAATCCAATAACTTTTTCGTCACAATGTTTTTATAGAACCATCACGTGCTAATTATTTTTTTTTTAACGTCGCAATAACAATCATCAATACACTGCTATGTTTATATTTCAGCGATTCCACTGACAATTTAATCCAAAGTACGAGGTCACAATAATTTTAACACATGAAATTTATTCACTTTGCACATTATATTATTTCACTTTTGTTTTGAACTGTCACAATTTTCGTTCGATTTTTAAATTTTCTTTCACTATGTTTTTGGAACTGTCACCACTGTTGTCACTTATGCGGGATTATTCACAACCGTCATTCGATGCGGCGCGGCAATGCTGAGAGTTCAAGTTCAACGACTGCCGGTGAGTTCGCTATCTTCCGGCAATAGAGCGGAGTGCGCAGTGGCGTGGCCTGGGAGTACCGTGGTGGGATGTTGCCTGGTCGGGGCTCGAGTCCACACTGTGGCAGGGCCCGGGCCCCACGGCCGGGGGGAGGCTCAATGGGCCCGGGTGAACGAACCGGGCAGCGGCGTTACGTCTGCTGTTACGGGCCCGAGGAGGACCCGTTACGTCCCCGTGGGGTGCGCTTCTCGATCTGTGGGCCGCAAGCAAGCCTGAGATTGAAATTGAGAATGAAACCACACCTTAAAGGTGCTGTAAAAAGATAATCAATAAAAGTACATCACAATACTGAGCCACCCCTACAATGGCTACTTTATTTATTTTTAAATTAAAATAAGCTTTTTAAAGAAAATGAAAATTTGGTGCAACCGGTGAAAAAGTACAGATTTATAAACTTTGCAGCGACGTTTCAAAAGGTAGACAGGCTAGCTATACTTTTTAAAAATCATTTAAAGAAATTCAATTTGCTAAATAAGTTTTCTTCTCTTCACAAACAACATTTCAGCTTTGTGTGATGATAGTAGGAGATTTTCAAATGTTGTCAGGTAATTCGTAACCTTTGAATTTTTTGTTTTTTAGAAAAATAACTTGTATTTATATCTTGCATGAATAAGTTAACGTAAGTATTATATTTGCGAGATTTACCCAACCACGATTGGGCATCATATAATATAGATTTCTGTGTAAAGTGATAAACTACTAATAAGTTTGACGTCAATATAATTATGTAACTGTATTTTTCTCCGTCTTTATATTTTTTCACCCTCACATTACGTTGAACCTCGATTTGTGTTGTAAAATTGAACATTAATCATTCGAGACGTTTCAAAACAATTCATTGACAATGATACTTTATTTAAAATTGTATATGGTAGGTACATGCGCTCTTGATCTTGTCTTAATATTATTAAATACATACTGTCAAGTATTTAATAGATAACTTACTATTCTAAAAAAAATCACGGAATTCAACAAACTATGTGTCCACTTTTATGAAATGTGTACTATGGATATCGTTTATTATCTTACGGATATTGTAATTAACGAGATAAGATTTAATAGTAAGCTAAAGACACACAGCATAGGTGTTAGTATTTTTTGTAAAATTGTTATATGTAGAATATATTATTATTCATATTGCCACCAAAAACGTAATCATCTCATTCAAACTTGTTGAACTGAAATAAAATAAATAATTCTAGAAATTATTTTATATGCATTTCTAAATATGTATAGGAAACTGAATCCAATACATCACCGAGTTAAAATCAAACACTTTGACAACCGCATCAAATGCGCAGTGCAGCCGTGGATTATATTCACGGTTACGGTCAAATACTCAGCAGACACAATCACGGCCGCTGCGATTCCACCCCTCCGCTACCTCTGCAGAGCGACTGTTTTACCTTGGCAGTGAACAGCGGATAAGAGCATTGCTCAAAGCAGGTACAGAGAGAGATGCAATGCTGTGTTTCCGCCCCGTACCCGCATACATTCATAGGTAAATGCACTATTCGATAAAAAATTGCAATAGATTAAGTAGAACGCGTGGAGATATATTGCATGAACGAGTGATGTTTTGGTATAAAAGTGACTTTCTTTTTATTTTATTGGAATCGTTCTGATTACAGATGGAACTGGTGAAATACTTACACAGAAGTATTATCCATTTTCTGCAAATATATTAGAGAAAATAATATGGCCTATAAATTCATCGGAAAGACTGACAAGGAAATTCAAATGACTACCTTATTAAAAGTTAACCAAATACTTACTGTAAGTTACGTTGAAGAACAGAATCGTTAGTTACAGATTCAGTAGGGATGAACGGTAAGATGATTGAATGTGAATGAAGCAAGGACATGTGACAAGGGTCCAAATATTTTTTTTTTGCAATATGAAATACCGCACAAGAATCCCAACTTCTCCCGTATGGAGCCAGTGAGACTATGGAATCCCCAATTGGGGTATGTTGTGAGGCTGAAGGTAATGGGGAGAGGACGGAGATGGGGAAGAGGAAGGTGGGGAAGTATCTAGCTATTCAGATCTGGTCACCAAACATAAGCCATTTCAAGCAACGTTTCAATTCTGAATGGTTGTCTTACACCAAGATGATACTGAGAGTATCTTCCACTCTGGGACGTCCCACAAATATACTAAATATTATTTTTTATTAAATAATTGTGAAATAGCACAAATTACACGCCGTCGAGAGCGTTACCCCTAGACCACGTCAGCCGTCGGACTACTATTATAATAAGAATATGAATGAGGTCTATTGTATTGATATTATACATTAACAAGTTATAAAAATACAAACAATATTATTTTTGACATTAAGGCCCACCATTAATAAAAATACAAACAATATTATTTTTGACATTAAGGCCCACCATTACTAAGAAATGTAAAATCGTGTGTTTTTGGTTTGAAAATTATATCGCTTAGAAATATTTTAGATGCTTTAATTAATAACTGCTAGTAGAAAAGAAATTACTATACAAATACAAAAATAAAATTAATTTCGATCTGATTTACCTAGTGTCAATATACCTATATTATTACAGTGCACGTAATTTTTTTTAGTTTTTGAAGAAGATTAAAGTCCAGACATTTATAAATTAACCATATGTATGACTGTGCAATGTGCATCAATAATATTCTGCCTCTGATTTTACATCTATGGATATCTAGTTCACTAATTTTTGATACTGTCTTTTAGCATTATAAAGTAAGGAGGTATTTTATTTAGGATTTAAGATTTTGAATATTGTGATTCTAGTGCATTCTACTTTATCTATAAATAATGGTAGATTCAGACTGGGTTGACGTACGTATGCATCGCTACGCCTAACAATATCTGGGCTAATTAGCAACCACAGATTTTCAATGAAAATTTATGTTTTAGAATCACATTGGCCACACGCATCGCGACGTGCGATGTCTGTGGCCATTTTCATAGAAAATGTATGGGTTGCTAAGCATTGTTTGGCGTAGCGATGCGTACGTACGTCGTCCAGTCTAAATCTACCTTAAATTTACTTAAAAGTACGAGATTGTACTCATCGTAACCTCTTGTTGTACTTACTCATCGTAACCTCTTGTTGTACTTGCTTGTAAGTTTAAAGACATATTTGGAATTGATTTATAAGTCATTGTATAATCCCTGACTTGTTTTAGCTACCGGTCACTTCATAAAATGATCACACCCCTTTCGATTGAAAATACACCAAGACAATTATCGGGAAATTCTTTATTTTATTACACTGACTACTTAAAAAGCAAGAGTGTGTATTATGAAATACCGCAAAAGTGCCATAAAGCTGTCGAAGGCGGAAGGGTCCCTTTGCCAAACTACCTGAGGTCCCTTAGATACCGACGGACCTCTAGATAACATAATATGAGCTACCTGCGCAGGCCAGTGAGACATAACGGGAAAGCTTTTATTTGGACCGAAGAAAGAACCTGCCAAACCCCTTATTGTGAGACGAAGTTTTCGGTTTTGAGTTACAAAAATTACCGTTGCCGCTAATCGTTCGACGACATAACACAAATAATTTATTTTCATAGATCGTACGTATCTTTCGTAAATCATTTTTGCCAGCACTATGATCTAAGAAGTTGGTAAATGTACCTATTTATACAAGAGATTATTGTTGAAGTCAAAGGTATTACACACATATTACATAAAGCATTTTGCGAAACTCCCAATAAAAATCATATACCTACACAAGTTAACGTAATGAAATCATTTTTTTTCCAAACTGACTATATGACGGCCGCCGTAGTAGAGGGGTGAGGCTCTTGATTTTTAAATTTCAAATAAATTTTATTTAATTAAGTAATTTGTGTAATTTCACAATTAATTAAATAAAAATAATATATAGTATATTTGCGGCACGATCCAGATTGGAAGATACTCTTAATATCGCCCCGGTGTAAGACCACTATTAAGAATTGAAACGTTGCTTGAGATGGATTTAGCCGTGTTTGGTGACGGCCAAATAGCCCTTTTACTTCTCCATCTTCCTCTCCCCCATTTCCTTCCCCACCCCCAATACCTTCAGCCTCCCAACATACGCAAATTGGGGATGCCGTAGTATCACTGGCGTCAGACGGGAGCAGTTGAGATTCTTGTACGGCATTCACATAAAAAAATATATTTACATATATAAACTATAACTAAACTAAATCATCCCCAAAGTGGGGAAAGCTATGAGGCTAAAACAAGGTAAAGGGAACGGAGAGGAGATACTCTTCAAGTTTGGTCAAATACTGGCCATAACAAAAGCAATACTTATACGGGTTATATCCAGAATGGCGTCTGACCAGGACGACACTAAGAGCATCTTACACAATAAACGAGGTAAAAATATTTTAAATAAATCTTTTTGAGAAAAGCCTTTTTTTACATTATCTTCACTCAGGAGGCCCTAAGGAAAAAAAATCCCTTAGGGCCTATGATATCTTTGGGATACGTGGCAATGCTTTTTAGGGAAAAGAAAGAGAGGTGGTTCTGGGAAGGAAAAAGTATGAGGGAAGAATAAATAATGTTATATAATGTGCTAGACAAGTGAACAAATTAATATATTATTTATATATTAATTTGTACCTACATATTTTTTGCAGTAATTACTGTAGTAATTTATTTTGTCCTTGGATTTGTTCTTCATCGCTAACAAATCAGTAAACCACCACCCACGACACATTTATTGCGTCTAAGTTAAGAGAACATGACGATATCTGTAATTAAGTAATCTTTGTTTATCATATTCGACCTTCAGTAAAGTCACGAAATTATTATAAAATAATGAGAGAAGATTGTTAAAAATATCAGCATGATCATAATGCACCACAACAGGCCCAATGTTTGGAATAGATTGGGCAAAGTAACCCCTATACTTAGTAGCCATTTAATTATTTAACAACTTTAACAATACACTTTTCTGACAATTTATGCATGAAACAGAATTTAAAAAAAACTTTTTTCAATCTTGTACTATGTGATGTACACATAGGAATACTTAATAAAATGATATAGCTCACACGATTTCACAGGACAAAACAGATAACTGGCGAAATAAATTGAGGTGGGTAATACAATTCCCCCAATCAAGAGTTTTCTGTGATATCCGAGTTATTTTTTAAATTCAAATATTATGTAATTTGGGTAATCGTAGAAAGAACTATTCGACAATCAATCTGCATTAATTGTTTTTTTAACCTGATACTATTTATTTCCTAGCTGCAAACTGAGTGAGTGGGGTAGTAATTTAGGTATATTTTCCTGGAGAGGGTTACCTACATCTATATATATTTCTACAAATAACTAAAATAAAATAATAAAAAAACATAATTGAGTTACGCACGATTTCATACTATCTCATTTGCCGTTTTGCATTTCTTCAAGATTTATTGTTGGGTGAATGAAGATGGGCGCTGTCCGGTTAGAACGGTTGGTAGTAGCTGATATCTGAGTTTTTCTGGAAAAGGGTAAAATTAATATTAAAAGACATGAAACCATCTTTAGGGGACCTTTTTGTAATTTTGGGTAAAGGTGATTTTTACCTTCAGGTAGGTAAAGGTAAAGAGCTATTTTTATTTCTGCATTTGGGTTTCATGCCTGCCCCACCCCCGATGTTATTTCCATGGTAATATTTGGCTACTCCAAGCACATATAGTCATTATTATTTTACTAAAATACCTATCGTTCAAAACAATAATACAAAGTACATCTCTACATGAAAAATATATTTTTTTTACAATAACAGAAGGTCGAGCTCTTATATGTGATTTAGTAGTCTCCGGATGACGACGTTTTTAACATCACAAATAATAAGATATTCTCAACAACACCACTTCAGACTACACCAAAATATAAATTTTGTTTTGATGAATTTAGTGTTTTTGATAAATTTAGCCAAGTATAATAAACGGCAACGAATCCGGATAATAAAATCAAAAGGCCGACGTGGTCTAGAGGGTAAGGCTCTCGACTCCCAATCCGAAGGTCGCGGGTTCGAACCCGGCGTGGGCAAATAAATTTTAACGGATTAATTTGTGTTATATCACATTTAATTAATAAGAAATAATATATAGTATATTTGCGGCACGTTCCAGAGTGGAAGATATGCTCAGTATCGCTCAAGTGAAAGACTACCATTCAGAATTGAAACGTTGCTTGAAATGGCTTTGGCCGTGTTTGGTGACCAGATCTGAACTTAAGATACTTAAGATTTGATACTTACCCACCTTCCTCTTCTCCGTCTTCTTCCCATCTCACTACAGAAGGGAGTAGTTGGGACTTGCGAAAAAAAACACGTCGTTTAAAACGAGAGGACGGACCACAAAACAATTCTTGCTTTATTTACATTCATAACCTTCAGTTATTCTGACTCTTGATATAGCCTACTTAATTATTTGGTCCACTTGATGGCTCCATTCTTCGGGCGTTCTCGGTTGCTCCTACCTTTAATCGCGTTATTAAAAAAATATTGATTAAAGTTATTGTCCATCATCGACCACTACAACACGGGCATGTGCCTAGCATAGTTATCGTAAAATCCTCAAAACATGGAACTAACAATTTATTTAATAATTTTTTTTTTAAATCATTAGGATTTGATCTATGGCACTTGCCACTCACAGCTAATCTTAAATATTTAACCAGTACGTGAATTTAACTTCTTATTAAATAAGCTAACATCAATTTCAACGTTTGCCTGCATAATTTTTCGGCTTATCGTCACAAACAAACCCAACCCCACGCTTTTTATCTATCTTATTCGGCTGTTTTTTTCAATACCGGCCTGATATAATATTGGTCTTGTGTTTTATCGTAATATCGCTATTCCTTGAAATTATGTAATAATTAATTAAATAATAATTAATTAAATAATCTCGTAATCTATTCCTTGAAATCAATTAATTATTTATTACTTAATCTCTATCTCTATTTACAGAAATCTTGAAAAAATACAACTCTCTAACCAAGCCGATTGCGCATATAATTAATATGAGCATGGAAAGTGGAATATTCACGTCAAACTACAAAAAAGCCATTATAATCACAGTGTATAAATCTGGACATTCGAAAGAAGTAAATAATTACCGCCCAAAATCGTTATTCCTTATTAAATGATATCAAATGTATTTTTTCAAATATGTGATACGCACCCTACGTGCGTATTGTCTACTTTAATATCTAAACTTGGACAAAGAGGAAACAAAATGTTATTTTTTAAATTTTTTATAATGGATACCTTACAAGAGTTCCAACTGCTCGCGTCTGGAGCCAGTGAGACTATGGCATCCCCAATTGGGGTATGTTATGAGGCTGATGGTAAGTGGGAAAGGGAAGGAGACGAGGAAGAGGAAGGTGGGGAAGTACCTGGCTATTCAGATCTAGTCACTAAACACTAAAGCCATTTTAAGCAACGTTTCAATTCTGAATGGTGGTCTTACACCAGGGCGATACTAAGAATATCTTCCACCTTGGAACGTGCCACAAATATACCATACATTATTTTAAATAATTAATTGAGAAATAATACAAATTAATTTTTAAAAAAATATTTGCGCACGCCGGGTTCGAATCCGCGACCTTCGGAATGGAATCTATCTATGTAAACACTCAAGGGAAATTTATTGTTTTTGTGTTTAATTCGTGGAACTCCATTTAATTTTTTAAGAACTGAAGGGAAAGAATTAAAAAAATAATATTATGTTCTCATCTGATACATGCCTCTGAGGAACACAAAAGATGCTTCAGAACACATATTTTTTCACAAAAGATGTCTCAAACCTTGGCAATTTTTTTTAATTAATTCCTTTTGAATCATTTTTCTCATTTATTTCTCTATGTGTGTAAATACGCTGAAATATACATAAATATTTATTTTTAAAAAAATAGTAAAAAGTAAAATTCATTAAATCGTTAATAATAAATAACCGAATGTTTGAATGTATACTTTTAGTTTCTTCTAAATAATGATGGCGGGTCTCATCTTTCCTTGAAGATCAATGTACGAAGAGCTGGCCTTGACTATTCTTTGCGCTGTAAAAAATGAATAAGGGGTCAGTGAATTGCCGACGAAATCCGCGAGCAAGAACAACCAACCCAACTGAAATCTTTGGTAGAATATTATCTCGAATACATTGGGTACCTACTCACCCTTTCGTGGCCTTGAGACACAAGGATCGCGAAAATGTTAAGAGTAAAAAGTTATAACTAATGTTAATGTTAACTATCTAATGTTAATATGTATATGCATATGACAGTAAATTGTGTGAACTCGTAGGTGCAATTACATTGTGTTATTAATTTATCATGAATAAGGCACTTGGATCAGTAGCCGTTTATTTTTAGTATGCATTCTTCTCCAATTATTTATTAATTCATTTATTGAGACTGCTTGTTCATGAGGCCATAAAGCACAAGTTATATAGATTTTTTCGTTCGCCATTGTGTTAGAACATCTGTAAATTATATGTGGGCAGAAATGGCAGATTACGTAATTATTTATGGATGATACTTTAATATTATGATCTCACAAGATCAATGTACTTAGCTTTGGTGTTGTTGATGATTTTATCTTGAGCATTATCAAATGACGCATCATCCATACGTCCTGATCTTAGTCAGAGATAAAAAAATTTCAGCAAAAAAAGCTAGTCATTTTTTTCTTTGGTAAAACGCCCTTGATGAAATATTTCACAAAAATGGCGATTTTAAGACAAATAAATTAACTTATTCATAAAAAAATTATCTTTTCCGTTTTCGAGGCTTTAGTATAGATGGCAGCGTTCTTCAAAATCCCCGTTACATTAATTAGTTGCAAGCTTCTAGGTATATTAATTAATTGTAGGTTTATTACACACTTATTGAGAAGCAGAAAAAAAATTTGTGGACAAATATCTTTGACTCTAATGCAAAATTCGAATACCAATAATACGAAGAGTGTTTAATACTCCTAGTAGTTTTCCTTTAAATTGAAGATTCACCATGTGAAGACGTTTGAATAAGTAGGTATCAAAATTGCAATATTAATCGTAATTTTTACCAGCACTTATCTAATAATTGTTGTATAATGACTATTGAAATACAAATGAGAATATGTCGGTGGTCCTCCGTGAACTGCGAATACATGAAGACTCGTGTCAGAGCAGCCCCCGCCCAAGATTATACAAGTCAACGCCTCGTAATAACAATGGAAATAGCAACTAAAATACACTCCTCATAAGCGTGACATTTGGTATTTATTACATAAGCGTTTTTATTTGACTGCTGGAATAAGGAAATAATATAAATAACTAATTAAGTTTTCTTATGAAGATCCTCCTTGACAAAATCATAAGTATTTGAACGATTTAATGACGAACTTCTATTTTGGTTTAATTGGTATGGCGGGTTGAATGTACGTCTAAAGAGAAAATTTTAACTGTATAAGAATTCAATTCATTTGAACTTGTCACAAATATTTATATCAATTGTGGCGTTAATTAGATTGCAGATATGTATTGATTTGTCTCAAAATTTGCAACAAAAGTTCACGAATTTTGTAGACTTTGGCGTCATTCATATCTATCACGCAATATAAAGCTATTAGATATTATCAATTAACCGTCACAAAAACATAGGTATTAAAGAAATAGGTAGAGATATTGTTTATCGTAAGCCAATCACGTCATGAAATCTGGGCAACATTCTCAAAGATTCTTTTCGTCGCCATATCACAACAGACGCTTCTTTGAGCACCGCCAAAGTAATATTAGTATCAACGTTGGTAAAACGAATTTGATTAGATTTTAATTATTCTTGTTCTCGTCAGTTTAAATTATTTGCAGGATTAAGTTTGACGCTCGTGCTCCCTCTGTTGTCTTTATACGGTCCCGGGAATAAAGCGCGGAAGTACGAACTATAATGATCAAATGGCCATGGTTTGTTCAGGCCGCATTCGGAGGTTCATTCACTCTGAAACTTGGCATCTTGTCTGAGCTTAAATCGAAAGCTTTTTTGCTGCCCGGAAATCTCGAGGAATATGGATTCAACTGCACAGGAGTAATTTGGCAATTTGGAAGCACGAAGTAGCGAGGGAAGTTATGAATTACGGAGTCTTTCAGATCTTTTCGATATTTTTATGTGTGACCTCCTACTAGCGTAAAATATTTATCTAAGAAGCTAGGAGATGATGACCAACCTTGACATTTTTGCTAGTCCTGGGATTGTTGTGGGAAGAATAGGAGACATCTCTTTATTCGGGCTTGCCATGAATAATAATTGAAATATTGAAAACTTTTTTTATCACACTTATCAATAGATAATCTCAGTAATTTTTTTTGTGCTCTTGTACTTACACAGTAGGCAACACTGATTAGTTTATAATCATAAGAGTAAGTACTGAAGTTACTTGTTTTCATTTCTCCCGGTAACCGTTTGTTACCAAATTATTATTTAAATGTAGGTATCCTATTAATTTTTCAATATCTAACTGGTTTTCAAAATAATTATGGGGTGGGATACGTTTTTAGATTTTTGGGGTGCATGGGATGGCAAAAGCATTTTCATTGTTTATTTTTGGGGTGTTATGGACGATGTTGGATTTGCCGGATCTGTCTTGATGATGGACACTGAAACGCTGTCCGAAATGTCGGCTAAAGAAGGAGGTAGCGCAACACGACATAACACCCCAAAAACACACAACGAAAATAATTATGGGGTGTTTTACTTATTTTTGAAGTGTTTTTAATTTCAAAGCTGTTAGGTTATGTCTACCACCATAATATTATTATTAGATTGCAATAATAATATATTTGTTTTGTATTTTCCAACCATCAATGTACGAACCTTTCAGTATCGCACTGGTGACGGACCACCCTCCAGGATCGAAAGATTGCTTAAAATAACATTTTCTATGTTTTTTGAACAGAAATGTTGGTTAGCTTCTTCTCAATCTTTCACTATCTCTTCTTATTGCTCTACCCCTTATTTATTTTCCAATTTTGCGAATCCTTGGGTGTTCAACAAATTTTGTGTCTGTAAAATATTAGTTTAATATTTTGGTACCTATCTTCAATATTTCAGTGTAGGCTTACTACCGGAAGGTACCATGTATCATATTTCAATATCCAATGATTCGTCAAATTCGTAAAATATTCTTAGAACGGAAACATGGGATTAAACTTTCGTGATTCAAAGTGCATTAACCGGTAAGAAACGATTCCAATAATTTTCGTCACTCCATATTGACTCAGACCATCTTATAATTCTATGTAAACAAACAACAGAAAAATTCGCGTAAATTCACTTTCACAATTTCTTCGTAGAGTTTAAGAATTGGTTGAGTCACAAATACGTCAACATCGCAAACGCTTTTACCGGTCGAAGTGTTGTTTTTAGCTTATCAAATTTACGCTGGCGATGTTATTCTATCATTATTTTCACCGTGTTAAAATAATCATTTCAATTATAGAAATTTGAAAGGCTGTAAAGGACAATAAATCCAAAATGAATTAAATATGTAATTTTTTTTTCGTTTTTTTTTTCTCTCGTTCTGCGTAGTCGAAATATTTCTAAGAAAAAAAGCGTGAATTTCCCAACGTGTATTTTAATTTAAAAAAAAAAAAAATTGAAAACTGTAATTAACGAAATTTACAAAAAATTGAGTATTCTGAAAGTTCTATTCAATGTTATTTTATAATAAAAAATCGCAAATAAAGGTCTTAAACCAGAAGATTGATTTTTTGAAAACTTAAAAAAAAATATTTCGCTCTCCTGAACAATTAACATTTTATCTTTTACAGCATTTCAAATTTCCATGATCGATATAAATTAAATTTCAAAAGCGTACTTGTGCAATTTATTGCCAAATTTCTGTAATATTTTTAAATCTGCGAACATCACTGTGAAGTAACAAAACCTTTTAAAATGAACCGTTGCAATAAATGACATAACGGGAACGGAGTCTCTTTAAAAATTCAACAAACGAACACATGTTCTTTAGAAAACTTTTCTAAGACATAACTGTTCGCGTCAAAAAATGCGACTCTCTGAGTTTACTGTAATAATTTACGACACAGGTTGCGCAATCTTCCTGTTTGTGAAAGGGTTTGAAAGGTTGGAATGAATAAGTAGGTACGGAACACAGGAAACCTATAGATCCTTTAGTCACGGATGAACCATGTTTGTCGAACATATGGAGATAAATTTAATGCTTTATTTGAAACCGAGTGCCTTTATATGTGCATTTTTTAACCCGTTTGAGAATATAATGGGATATGTTTACATATAAAAATTATTGTTAGGTCGCTGAAAAAATGTATTTTGTCAGCGATACAATAATTTTATGTAGACATATCCCATAATATTCTCACACGGGTTAAAAATTGCACATATAAATTCTTATATATAGATATCATGTATAATTATTATTGTTGTCTTGATCTTTAATGTAGGAACTAATTTATCAAATAAAATTTTAAAATATGTTAAGTCATCGTGTTAAATAAAAAAATAAATGGAACAGAATTCCGTTAAAAGTTTCGAAATGATGTATTTATTTTTAATAAAATTATTGTCACAAGCAAACGGTAGTGTCAAGTGTCTTACTATTTTAAGAATTTATCTTAATTTTTTTTTTGAAATAATATTTTATGTATTAAAAAAAGTGAGTTCATAAGATGTGTACGTATCTCTTTGTTTCTAAAACTGTAAATTGTGTTTCCCACACTCTCTCGAGGGATGATTTATGTGTTCAAAATGTGATAATTTACAACGGTAGTTTAAAGTAGCAAAACCAACGTCAATAAAACTTTATAACTTGCTCTTTATTTGTTTCAGATGAAAGATCCTGAAAGGAAATTAGAAATTACATCAATTTCTTTAGAATACGTAGTTGTTCGAGCCCTTCCAATATACCCGGAGCCACTACTGGTGGGTGTTCCTTTTGTATTTTGCTAAAAACTGTTATAAATCTTATTTCAAAACAATGTGCTACTATTTTCGGTATACAGAGTTCAGGTTCATGGTTCTCTTGCCCCAAATAAACATGTTGATGTTGATGCTGCTTTTGACTGTACACAATTAAATGTTAGTTCCGGTCTGAGTCATTACTTCAGTTGTACTTTTACTCATTTTTCATAAATTGTTATTGATTTTCTAAATAATTTTTTGATAAATAATATTTGTATTGAAAGTTTTCGGTACTTTATTTAAACATCTTCATATCTTATGCAGGAAGAGAAATCTGCAAAAAAATTACGTCATTGAAACTAACACATAATTACTAAGTAAGACAGACTCTTTTTCAAAACTAAAGATTAAAAGTCCGACCATAATTCACAAAGTTGATAAATAGATAGTTACGTAATCAATAGAACTGGCAGAGAAGACCAAATGACGTTGAAATGAGAATCTGAGGCCTAACTGAGTTAAATCCGTCAATTTTATTGCGAATGAAGACAATAAAAATAATGAAGGAAGGGATTCAAAATAATGTATGACAAGTAAGCGAATGGCATGATCAAGTGAATCAAATGCTTTATTCGAGTTATTTAAAGAGTCATATTTGAAAAAATCTACACACGAATGAGATCATAGCAAGGAAGAGTGATAAGAACATACAAAGCTCTGTATGTTCCACCCCCTTTACGTACCCAGCGCGATGACTAATTACTAAAATGGACACAATTTAATGAACTCGGTAGAATCACACAGGTATTTTAAAATTATATTTATTGGTCTCCTTGACCCCAACACGAGACCAGAGCCTGCGGGGTTTATTAATTGCTGAAGTGTTTATCTACCCATAAATAATTAAATGCTCGCAGAAGAATAGTAATGTAAGCTGTAGGCATTCAACATTGACGACCATAAAAAGCTAAAGAATATGTATGTTTCATGCCATATTTTATCTTTATTGCATGTATCGTCGGAAAAGCAATTCTGTGGTGACTGCTAAAAAATAATTTTTCATCATATTCTTCTTCTTCGTGTGCCCTATCATGTCACTCCGACGACTTTGGTGGTCAATCTTGTGAATATATCTCTATCTTGCGCTGTCCGGAATAGCTTTTCCACGCTTCTAATTCCGGTCCACTCTCGTATATTTCGCAGCCAAGACAGTTGTCTACTACTAGGCCCACAGCGATCCTTTATCTTGCCTTTGAATATTAGTTGGAGGAAGTGATTTTTCTTCCTTCGAAGTATTAATTACTACATTTATTTACTGTATTTCATCATAATCACATAAAATTTTCAAAATCTATTTTTATAAAATCCCTTGTTTAAAACTACAGCTGTAGTTATAATAAAATCTCTCCAAAAACACATGATTATATTAAAATACGTATAAAAATAACGATCGACATAAAAATGAATTCTAATCACTTTATAATATTTTCCCCTTCAAAAGAATTGATTTCTTGAGAATGGATAATTTGCTAATTGATAATGATAATTTGATAATTTGCCTTGATGTATAATGTATCAAATACGCACAAAATGCAGTGTTTTTTTGCTATCTCGTTTCAAATGTATATTTTCATTTTATAAAAACATTCGAACTTGATTTATTTAGAGATTATCTATACCTATCTAAGACTTGTATGTAGGCTACCACAGTGAACTGTGTTGGAAATACATAAGTGACAAGAATGTCGGAATTTTGCAGTGTGATGATAATAAAATCTAAAAAGGTTCAGAATCTCATTTCTTTTGTAAATTTGACTACCGAACAAACACTCTATAACCCATTATTTCCAATCGGCAAAATGATAACAAAAATTTCCTGGAAAAAGGTGTTAATTTAAATTGAGATTATGTATATCTTTGTGATGCCTATCAATTACTTTTTATATATTTCTTGACAGATTAACTATGGTATCTGAACTTTTCCATAACCCGCGATGTACCTGTATTGTATATATTTGTTAAATAACTATTACGAATAACTTAACACTATTTCTCTTTGTTAATCTCCTACTACCATTATAGTAAGCTTAAAATTATGTAATGACGGAGGACTTAGCTAGCCGAAGAATTGAACTCATGACGCCGGGGTAGGACCCAAACGCGATGCAAACTCAGCCACTAATCGGTCAATATTATGTAAAATTAATATTATATTATATTATTGCTAAGAATGTTATCCTTCAAATTTGAACTATATGACCATCTTAGATCATACGACGTACGTCGTGATTACTCAAGATTGATACTCTTAAAACTAGAAGGCAAATGACTGATCTAATATGTTTACATCAAATCATTCACGGCCATCTTGACACTACACTATGTCTTAGCATATCGACCCTTTGGAAAAACAAGGTTCCATCTGTTGCGGAATCGTCATGCGGTCGTGGGATCTATGGTAAGCTACCTTAGAGTTCATTATCGCATGACGTTAAAGCAACAGATGGAACCTTGTTATTCCAAAGGGTCGAAATATCGAAATAAATGTCCCCAAATCCCATTGCTTAAGACGCCATAAATTTTTTCTCCTGAATAAGTTTAAAAATAATATCGCATACTTTAGCCCTTCGACCCATATGTGTCGACTATATAACAAGATAGAGTATGCTGAGGTAGATATATTCGTCGATAATTTGTACGGATTCAGAAAAAATGTTCTGACCCTGTTAAAAAATATAATAAACTAAGTATATTGTGTCAATTGTCTCTCTATGCATGCCTCTCGAGTTTGTTATGTCTCTTGCCTCTCATTGTAATATGTGTTACTTGAGTGTGCTTGTATATAATTTTGTATATTTTTTATTTGTGATAGTTTTTTTCTTATTGTATGTATCTGTATTTAATTGTAGATTTTTTGTTATTGTATGTCCCTATTTGTACAATCACTGAGTTTTTATAACTGGATTATTCTCACATATGTGCGAACATCTGTAAAAACCCAGTATAAATAAATAAATAAATAATTATTTTAAAACACCCAGTTAAAAACCTACGTAGATTATCTAAGTTCATCTAACTAACATGTATAACCAATTTTTGATGTATGCCTTCGCAAAGCAAACAAATTTAAGATTTTATTTGATAATTTAGGCATCACTGAGAGCTTTACCCATGCTAAGACCAATGTTACATGTTTTAATTTTAATTTATAACTTTGCGAAACATACTAGAGCTTTAAAAGTTCAAATAGGTTTTACTGAACGATTCGGTGTTAAACAATATGCAATTAAAATACATGAATCACAAAGATTTGTTTAGAACACGAAACTAATTAAACAGCTAATATTCAGTGTAATAACAATACATAAGTTTAGCGATAGAATAGAACTAGCTTCGGCCAGCGACATTGTAGGAGCATTGGTGCGCCTCTAATTCCTAGCGAATGTGGAACGATTTCAATTTTTCCATACAGAATGTGTGTTACCTAGTGAGGCCAATAACCTCTCTAGTACGACCAAGACAAGAAGTAGTACCCGATACCCGCTCTTCAATCACACACATATTTATTCAACTTAAAACTTGTTTAATTATATATATTAAGTTCATTTAATATTGTACATAATTACGTCAGTATCATATTTTTCACATGCGATTTCGGCAACAAAAAAAGAATTACTATCATCACTTTTTTTAAAATTATTTTTTGTTAAATATTTATTTATGGCCGAGAATTTAATTTAATTTGATACATATGGATGAACCTTTGTTTTAACCTGTTTTACCAACCGACATTGGTGAACTTTCAATACTCTTATAACTAATTGAATATAAAATTATTGAACAGTATTTTTAAGTAAGTCCTGCTTAGTTTTATAGCAGTTGATATTTAATCTCATGAGGAAGATGACTTTGCAGGCTGAAAATAGTTGAGTTTCCCTAAAAACTCCAGATAGTAGACGAAACTGAAACATTGCGTTAATGAACTTGCAAATAGGAATAAAAAAAGTGGTTCAATTCTGGATTTTGCTTATTTATCCTGCATAGATTTTACTTGTTAGAAATTCGTTAGAAACTTCATTTAACATCAGTTGTGTTTTTTAGGCGTTAATACGTAGTTTAGGATTTGAGGCCAAAATACCCAACCGAATTATTTTTGTAATAAAAAGGTAAATGTTGATCTCGGACAGGGGCAAATTTTTTTTACTTTTAAATGATGACGTATAGGTAATTAAAGAAATCAGTTTTGGTTCATTTTGGAAGCAAGTTTGGAATTTTTTGTGAGTTATTTATAATTATTAAAAAAAAATCTGCTTAATCCTTAATTTTAATGTGATAAATAAAATTAAAAATTAAAAAAACGTTAAAAACGCGTTTCTTTGGGTAGTAATTTTAATATATAAATGACAAGTTTTTGTTCCGATGTAAATAGGTCATTTATAATTTAAGTTTACACCCATCAAAATTGTTTCTAAAAAAGAAATATTTCAAATTTTATATTTCAACACATTTAAAAAAACATATATAGTAAAATTAATTTTTTTAAATGTTTACATTTACTCGCAAATAATTGTCCAAGTTGCCTCTAAAATCATAAAATATTAGAATATTTAATAGCCTATATTTTATAAATTAAAACAAAAATATAAAGTAGCTCCTGTCCGAGATTAACATTTGACATACCTTTTGATTAAACAAATAATTTTTCAGTTTGATTAAGTATTTTAAACTAAATCCAAAACTATGTTTTGTATGAAACCGGCCGCGCACCCAATAGCCGTAATGTTATTCAGGTTAAATAATATTTATACTAATCGTTAAGGAAAATCGATAGGCTGCAGCGTCAAAGTACGGCGAGTTCTTGCGCCATAAAAAATGCACAGGTTTTTAAATCTCACTTTTAAAGCTCACAACATAATTTTTAGAATGAAATTTGAATTATTTTAATAGTTCTCAAATGACACATTGTCTGATCTTATGTAGAATAAACTATATTAGTCTTGACATCCGGACGAGCAGGGTAGTGACGCTAGATTTCTATCAGGTGATAAAGGGAGTAATGCTACCAGAACATATTTTTTAATTGCAATTCTCTGTGCACTAGACTGCAGAATAGAAATCTGTTCTCAGACATTTTCTTCTTGGCACAAATTGATAGCATACTAATTACCTTTTTCAGTCATCGCGTGCTTAAAGCTCAGAAAAGGAAGGTTCCGATGATAATTGCGCATATTGCGAAGCGGCGTTGATATATCGGCCATTGAGCGAGGGATTGATTGGCATTCTATCTATCTAACTACATTTATATCGGTATATATGCAAATAAGTATTAGAGCAAAGAGGATGGAGTTATCAGTAAGTTGTCAATGTCTAAGTCTTTAGATTTATCAAAACTGTCATTGTACTTCCTGCTTTTTAAACTTATTAAAAATATTAAATTATATTGGTACTTGATTTTCTGTTCGAACCCTACTTTTTTTATATTACTTTCGAATTAGGAACGTTTTTTATAAAATAATGAGTATATCGAAGTAATAAGAAACGAACAATTTATTTAGCTTTTGCCCACGACTTCGTCCGCAAATTAGTAGGTACTTCAAAAAGCGTAATTTCTTTTCCTATGTCAAATCTATGTTCATACCAAAATTTAAAATTTAAAATATCTATAATTCTTGATTCGATTCAAAGTATTAGGCGAGTACTTCAAATAAATTCACTAATTTGAATATTTTGTAAAATAGAATTTTGATTTAATAATCATTTTCAAGTTTTGACATTTTCTATTAAACAATAATTATTATTTGTAATACATATATGGAAAATAGCTAGCTTTATAAATTATAACCTATATGTTATTCTGATTTATGAGCTATATTATTGCAAAGTTTCATTAAAATGAATTCAGTAGTTTTTGCGTGAAAGAGTAACAAACACCCATACATCCATACAAACTGTCGCGTTTATAATATTAGTAAGTAAGAAAGATAAGATATAAATCTCACTTCCAAAACAAATAAATTGAAGAGCAAAAATAATGTGAAGATATTTTTAAATTCTGCATTTACGCTTGTTTTTATATGGATATGGAGAGTGATGATTTTTTACATTTTTATTTTATTTTTGTATGAATACTGGCCGTCATACTTCACACGAGAATATTATAAAAATAATTCATTGCACTATTGCATTGGATGTTGTTTTTCTTTATGAAACTACTTACTTCTCAACTCAGGGGTCGGTGAAACTAAATAAGGCGAGAATAAATAGTGTGGCGAAGTAAACCTAGGGGGGGAAAGAGAACGAAAATATCAGAATTGGGATGTAGGTATCTATTGAAATTAGGAATCCTTCCAATCTCAAATGATCTGCAATATTTACTTACAACATTTTCTTTAGTTGGTCTTTATTACTAGGTCCGATACATGTTTTCTGTTAAAAATATTTTCATTAGATCAATATACGTATATATTTTCCCACATTCTGTTGTATTAGTGACGACATTAATGTGTTATCCAGTGGCAAGTTTAATGAACGACCGATTGCGTGTTAGGTGCACTTTTCCATCTTGTGATCTTATTATAATCTAGGCCACCCCATCAACGTACTAGTTTGCAAAGTTTCCCTTCATTTTTATAGCGTTACAATCTTTTGTACGATATAATTATGAACACTCGATGTGTTACATTGATTTAGGAAGCTAATGTGAAAGAAAAATCTTAGACAAGAGAATAATAGTAAGTGAGTACCTACTTGCCATAATAAAAATAAAAACAATGAGAATGAAATAATAATATTAGCAAGTTTTTGTCAATATACTTTGTACTCACGGGTGCTTTTCATGAAACTAATACATTATACGAGTATTCCTTATGTATCTACAGTTACATAGTGAACAGTTTCCGTAAACCCACATATTTATGATCCGAAAAACATAAAGGTTAGTAATTTATAATTTATAAACAAACTTTACAAAACTTAAAGACTTATACTTTTATTAATATTTTAATTTGATTTTTATTAGATACTCTGTTATATTACATTATTGAACACATTTTGTCCTTTCCATGAAAGTACACCCTATCTGAAATGTTTAAACCTGAAATGTTCCATGGCAGCAGTATAAAGCATCTTGTCTTCTAAAATTGAATTCTTTAAGGTGAAGACATGCGGAAAAACGCAAAATCGTATAAAATCTTGTGTATTAGTTTTGAAAATTTGATCGCTTAGAAATAATATCGATCCTTCAATTAAATACTGTGAGTAGAACTCATCTTGGTCTTTGAAGTGATCGAGCATTTTTTTGATAAGCTTTTTAATACGCTTAGAAAAAAATTATGCGTCTGACCTATAAAAAATGGTTAAAAGTGAAAAATCTCCTATTACAAATCCTTTTTCTGGTGTTGTTTTATTGAATAATGTAGCTAATTAAGTTTATTATAGAGTGATCGGAAAACATTTTAATATTTGTATCTGAACTTCACAAAATAAAATAAAACGTGTATTTTGGCGACGTTTCTTTTCAGTGAATAAAAATAGGCGGTACCCAACGAATTTGTAAGTGCGAATTTCATCCTTATGCCATGTACGGAAGGATTTTAGCCCGTCGCTCATTCTACGCCCAGGGCCCGGGGCAAACGGACTTGCCTTAGTCTACGCGGCGCTTCGATCTTTAAAAATATACTTGCGGAATAACAAAACACTGTTGTTTGCTAGAGATTAGGGTTTTTATTTGTAAACGCCCAAAAATCGTTCGCTCCGCCCAATTCCGAATGAGTCAAGGACTAGTGGATCATCTTAAGCAGAAATTCCGACGATAGTGTAATTGGTCAAAATGGAACCGCTTTGAACATAATTTTAGTGCGGTGCGAGTCGGTAGTGTGTATTTTTGTTTGAAATCAACTTCGCTATGTAATCAACACATAGAAATTATGCATATATTAAGAACCAACACATTATTATTATTTGTTATGTTAAGTTAGCTTTAAAACTGATTTTTCTGTCTCTCTATTGTATAACGCTATACTTTTTACCTACCATCTTTACTTCTATGTACCACGTGTAAAACCTATTTATGTTTTCTTTGTCATCTAAACACACCTGTATGAACTAAAACATAAACATGTAAATACATATATGTAAAAGCTCATAAGGGCGTTCATGATTAATAAAATAAAAATAAAATTATACAAATTTACTCGGTGAAATTATATATGAAAAATTCTGAATATGAGTTAAAAGTAGAACATTTTGGGATAAGTTCGTGCATTGAATACGTAATACAAATAATATCGTGCATTGTTTGAAGATGATACATCGTAAATACTATCCCTTATTTTCCTCCTTGCCCACGTCTGACTCACCTTCAACGGTTATTTAAGGCTTATGACGCTTATGTCGATCGATTAAAACAAGACGTCAACGCGTTTTATTAAACCAAACTCCCTCTCTCGAGCTTCGTGGCAGGTTAGAATGGTCGCTTTGGCAGGCGAGCAATATCTAGGTGGGGCCAGTCCAATGTCAGCCAGTAGAGTTCGATGGCCGACCTCAGTTCGCTAATCTTGACACTGAACAAAATTCCCTTCTTTTGATCACAATTTATAATACTTTCTTGACAGGTAACTCTTTGTTACGCGTTCAACTATCTCTTACAATATGCTTACCGTGTCCAAAGAAGCTGTCCATTTAAATATTACTAGTTTTGGGAGTGAGATTAGGTGGTCTTAACGTTGAGCTGTTTTAATTTTTAATGCAAGTTTTGCAGTCTTTCGTCTTTATTATTATATCTTTATTATTATACACCGGTAACGTAACGTAACGGCATTCTCGTTAACTATCAAAGGAACATAAAATACCATGTTTTCCTGTGGCTATAACACCTACAAGGAATTTTTCTTATCTAGACAGGATTAGCCCATTAGGTAGGCAAATTTATCTCATTAGTTAAAATATGTGTTTCAGAGAGTTAGCAACCGAATGAGAGATATTCGAGCTAATGTTTTCATTTCTCAGTATCCCCACGGAGACAAAATGCACGCTTAAAGTGTAGAACTGCAAACTAGATATTTATTTGCACTGGCGCATTATAAAGCATGCATAAAGTTGAAATGAAGTCAAAGTGGGTAAGTAGGTAGCAGTAGACACATCTCATTAAAATCCTCCCCAAGGCATTTAACATATATCCTAAGAGCTTAATAACACAGGTAACTACCAATTAAAGAGGAAAATAGTTACTAATCGCCACCCACATTGACTGGATTCATTTTCCAGTTTATTTCAATCTTCCCACTCGGGTGCTTTAGTTAAGCAAGTCTCAATTAAAAGTAATTAGATTAACGGAGAAATAATATTTGTGGATGTTGTAAGAAATTATTATTTTTAAATGAACATTAGGAAAAAAAACATTAAAAAAAGATATGTATCTACGAAATTCAATTCGCGGGTAACGATGATAATGTGTTAGAAATTTATTTCAGTGTGCTCTTCGAGGAAGCCGGGAAACATTAACATATTCAGCATTAATTTATTTTTTTAATAGTGAATACCTCACAAGAGTCCCAACTGCTCCCGCCTGGAGCCAGTGAGACTATGACATCTCCAATTGGGGTATGTTATGAGGCTGAAGGTAAGTGGGAAAGGGAAGGAGACGTGAAGAGGAAGGTGGGGAAGTACCTGGCTATTCAGATCTAGTCACTAAACACGGCTAAAGCCATTTCAAACAACGTTTCAATTCTGAATGGTGGTCTTACACCAGGGTGATTCTAAGAGTATCTCCCACTCTGGAACGTGTCGCAAATATACTATATATTATTTTAAATAATTAATTGTGAAATAACACAAATCAATTAAATAAAATTTATTTCCGCACGCCGGGTTCGAACCCGCGACCTTCGGAATGGCAGTCCAACGCCCTACCGCTGGACTATGCCGTGTAATGTAAATTTCAAAATATTAGATATTAAAAAAAAATCTATTAAACCTTTTTTCTATAAAGTTTCTACTTTATAGAAAAAACAGCAGGCTAGAAATTTTGCCAAAATCACAGATTTTGTAACAACAAGACTTGGATATGATGAATTGTGGAGGGCCAACTGATAAGAACAAGCGAAATTATTTACTCCTACACACTTTTTACAATAGAATTAGTCATCACATGAGTTACTAGTTATAATATAAACTATTGCGAATTGATGATGAAGCGGAATTAACATTGGCAAAACAAAATTCCCAAGGAGAAATAATTCAATAATATTTCTAAGAATCCAACAAGTTTCCGATTGTTTGTCCTATTTCTTTCTCCAAACTCTCCCAACAAGAAGTCAACACTACGGTTCTTCCGATGAGAGGCAGTAACCGCGATACAACAGAAAACTGTTTCAGAATTAAAAGCAATAGCGCGTATCCGATATTCAACTCTATCACCCTCCTCTGCAGAGCTGCTAACCGCTAGACAGGCGCAGGCATCTTGTGCTTGATTCTTCCTGAGTGTGCGGCAATCAAAAGGCGAACGAAGAAATGCGGTGACGTAGAGCGAGGAAGTTTAATGAACTTTTAGCAGAGACTGACTAGCGAGCTGAAGTAAGTGTTACAGCAACTGGTACTCGGTTATTCAATCGTAGTCTTAATTCACCAACCTACTATTTTATTTACTAAATAGATGTACTTCTTACCTGTTGTTATTTTATACATCGACCGTAAAGATAGGTGGAGGAGATATGAAAATATCCAATCATCATATGTACTTTTTTTGAGAGAGCTGAAATTAAAAAGTGGAACTCCCTTTAAACATAATCCTTAAAACCTGCGATTAATATGTGTTCTCTATTTAGTAAAGTATATCTGACCTAAAAGTGGCAAAGCAGTAATTTGTTCTGAAATTTTTTTTTTTTTTTAATTTTTAAAATTTATTGTTTTTTTAATTTTTTAAATTTTTTGTTTTTTTAATTTTTTTAGTTTTTATTTTTATTAAAGGTTTGTTAACAGTGATTCACATCAAATCTCTCACAAAAACCATTACAATAAGCATGGTTGATATTATCACTAATTAAAGACAAACACAGTATTCAAATTTAAAGAAATTATTTCATGGATATATTTTTGATATCAATACTAAAACGACCCCAATAACATGAAGTGATGTTCTAATTACTCTACCAAATGGAAATATTTTTGTTTGATGTGAAAAAAAGGTGTGATTGATTGAAAGGTACAATTCAGGTACTATACAAATTCTGTTTAAACTGAATATTATTCTGGATCAACGAAAAAATCGGTATTTTGTTACGAGTTGATTGGTTATCTAAAGTTTCGCTTAAAACAAGTATTTCTTTATTCCAGCAATATTTTTATAATAAACCAATGTATAATAAACCGTGCCATGGTGTTTGAAGTAGTAAACAACCTATTCCTGAAAGTAAGTATGACAAGTAAGAACGTATTTCTCACGGAAGAGTACATACACACGGAAAATAGGCTTTACAATAATTTTGTACGAATATCTACAAAAAATCTTAGAGAGAGATGTTGGATTAGTTTTAAACAGGCTCACCTTGTTTCAGTTGATGTCATCCTGAGTTTGCATAGAACCTTAAAGACCAGCCTTTTTTGCTTAATTTAAAAAATATATATATTTGTATTCTCTTGACTACCATACAAATTGTACTAATTTATTTGAATTTTATTCAATAGATTTAATAATTTGGGGTTAATGGGAGAAAGTGTAAGGAAGACGGCTGAAAATAAAGTAAAAAATACATATCTAGATGATAAATAAAAATAATAGACATAAATGAATTTCTAACTTACTTTTTTTTTAAATGTGAATAACCCACAAGGGTCCCAAATTCTATCCAATGAGACTATGGCATCCCCAATTAGGGTATATTGTGAGGCTGAAGGTAGTGGGGAGTGGAAGGAGTTAGGAAAGAGGAAAGTGGGGAATTACCTGGCTATTTGGATCTAGTCCCCAAAAACGGCTAAAGCCAATTCAAGCGGCGTTTCAATTCTGAATAGTGGTCTTACACCAGGGCGATATTGAGAGTATCTTCCGCTCTGGAGCGTGCCGCAAATATACCATTTATTATTTTTAAATGATTAAATTGTGAACTTTGAATCTGCGACCTTCTGATCACAAGTTGAGAGCCTTACCCCTCGACTGCGGAGGCCGTCAAACTGCAATGAATTTTTCAAAAAATTACGGAAACTGATCAATTTTGTAAAGATAATTTCTCCTCTGACGGAACCTCCAATTGCGGTAGTACCAATATATAATGGTATTTGAAGTGGGGATTTTCCGTGACCAAGTTCAATGACTAAGGTTACAATTGAATTCATATGACCGCACACCGGATGCGCAAACGGGAAAACAGGTGGCATGTCATTAAATAATGACATTCATGTTAATTTCTTAATCAAGTGATTTTATGCATTTTTCATGTGTGTTACAATATATTCACACAAATATTTAGCATTTTAGTGGTTAGTATATTATTACAAAAAGTAGGTAAGTCTGAAAGAAAGTATACCCATAAAAATTTAAGGTTGGCATCACATATTTGAGAAGATTGCACTTTGGTCATTTATTATTAAGCGAGTTCATTCTTCTCACACTTGAAAAAATACGCACAATTTGACGTTACAAGAAGCGTCATTCTAACAATCCACACTAAAAAAATAAAATCAGTAAAATAAATCAAAATGTAAAAAAGTTCTATTCGCGTTAATGTAGAAAGATTTATTATTGAATCAATGATGAGTTTCTTTTGCGGATGCGCCAATGTTTCGGTGAAAAGTGGAATGACTTCGAGCGGTTTGAATTTCCCAACAGGTCATTCGCCTTTTCTCTTAGATAAGTAAGCCAAATGCGAGTTAGTTCACTATGTATTAGCATTATTATGAAAGTTGGCGTACAGTAGTAGCTCTAGTTGGCCGCCTTACGCCGCGCCAAGTCCGTATGCGAACTGCACTACGTCGAATCAACATCACAAACCATTCCTCTTCAATCAAACTTATCTCTGAGAAAGGTTTATGTAGGAAGAACAAATATCCAAAAGCTTCTGATTAATTGTCTACTAATACATGGTATAATAATAGTGTATTTTTTTCAATAAACTATTTTTAGTTCACGGCGTGTTTACCTTCATCTATCTAGATCAAGTTCATTGAACTGGGCGGACTGGATTCTAATGCTTTGATTCGCTTACAAACTGTAAACAATAACGAAGCAGGTACTGTTGGAGCTTTGTTTGGCTAATCAAGCTGAACATTTAAAGTTTAGATGGGTTGTTTTTTTAAGTTCGCTTTCTCCAACAATTAAAAATCAGTTGTTTTTTGAAAATATTTGCTAAAATACTATAATACTTTTCACTGGTTCCAATTGCAGAATTGGTCGTCGTGGAATTTTGGGATTTGGATTGCATTAATTTCTTAAAGTCATTTTGTTTGATTTGAAACTTTTTTGTTAATATATTTCGCACCAGATGTAATCAATACAAAAATGGTTTAAAACTACTACATAAATCATATTTTAGTGAGGTAGATACTTTTTAATGAGTAAGTCTCCATTTAAAAATGTTTTTTTGTAAATTTTGATGATGTCTGTGAAAAACTTGTTTGGCTTTTTGTATGGCACCCAATTTAAAGATAATTTCGATCAAGTAAAAGTATTTAGTACGAAACCGAATTCCATTTTGTTTCAAGCGGGCCCGGCCAATCGGCTTACTTCATGTGCCGCTTCAATTTCATAACCGTATAATATAACCGCCACACGAATCGGCAACGACTTTGCACTATTCGCTGTTGGCATGTTCTTCCATCCACTGCTTGCGTACGGGCCATTCCGCCAAGAGCAAGGTAAGTGGCACAATGCGCTCTCCTGACCCAGTGGGTAGTGAGTTGCTGTTGCCAGTTGCTGGTTGCTGATTGCTGGTTGCCGGTTGCCTCTTGATGTGGATATGCTCTTGGCGATCTGTCTGTGGTTGCTATTTGGCACCGCGAGTTATTGGTTCACACACCTCCATTCGATGCATTGTTAGATATAAATTTACCTACATCTAAAGTCAATAGTCAATCACAGCAATTATCTTAATAATCTAATCTAAATCGTTGTACTCGTATTATGATATTTAGTTGAGAAATATAATATTTATCCAATTGTACCATTTTTTAATATACTTAGGTTCCGTTAGTCGATGGCAGATTTGTTAAATTTTCAAAAGAAATAATGTATTTTACAACACAAATTTAAAATCATATAATCATACAGCAAAATAAATCAATACATAATTTAGTAAAGACACTTTTCAGAAGTTCGAAATTAAGTTCGAAAGTTAAAAATCGTTCGTTATATTAGTTTAACGAAAATATCTATCTATACTTATCAAAAGTGTGAAAGTTCGAAATTAAGTTCGAAAGTTAAAAATCGTTCGTTATATTAGTTTAACGAAAAAATCTATCTATACTTATCAAAAGTGTGAAAGTTTGAAATTAAGTTCGAAAGTTAAAAATCGTTCGTTATATTAGTTTAACGAAAAAATCTATACCTATCAAAGGTGTGAAAGTTCGAAATTAAGTTCGAAAGTTCAAAATCGTTCGTAATATTAGTTTAACGAAAAAAATCTATACCTATTAGATAAAAATCTTCATTGCTTAATTTAATTCATTTTTAGTTTATTTTAATTTCATTAAATTAGCTGATTTACTTATAAATGTGGGATGACTTATCACCTCTCATCACCAACACAATGAGTTCTACGGAAACTTACATATCCTGCTTATTTTTAAACACATTTAGAATTAAAATAATAACAGCGCTATTTTTATTGAAAATATCACATTATACCTACATTTTTTTCGTCGTGAAAGGTTACACATGTCACATACATATATTTACGTACAAGCCATTGAAATGAATTGAATCGTTGTGTTCCAATATCCTCCCTAATAATTTTTTGTTAAAAATGAAGTGTGAATGCCATGTTTGTGTTTTCTAACCGGGAATGTGATGCTGTGGTTATTATTTACAAATTCTTCCTAGTTTTTTTATAAATCGTGTTTAAATATCTTCCTTCCAAAATTTTTTGTTCCAAAATACTCTAATTTTGAATCAGAAGTCAGCATTTCAACAAATTCAAAATGGTCACCAGTTTCTTTCCATACAAATTTTGGTCGTTTGGTTGATTTTTGTCATGCTTATTCTATTATTTTTTTAATAAAACAAAAAAAAAATTGGTATCATGAAAACTCATCAGCCCACATGTTTTTTTTTTTAATTTACTCAAAAGTATGAAAATCCATTAGGTAGGATTTGGTGTAAAATACTTCTACGTTACCTGTTTGTGCCTATACTTACAGAGTTTTGTTTGTTATTTGGTTTTTAATGTTATCACTGTTATCAGTGACAACCCTGGCAAAAACCAAAATACGTAATTTTAAATATTACCTATGTTAGTTGTGAATCTATAACTTTAAGTCACAGGTGTAAATATAAATGTAAGTCACTTGTTAAGTCAGTAGTTATAAGTCTTAGTCGTAAGTCACTAGCTATAAGTCTTAGACACAAGTCCTAGTTATAATTATAAATCTCAGTTTATTTGTACAGCGCCCTGGAGGTGATTTTTCACGAAAACGGCGCTATATAAATTAGCCAAATATTATTATTATTATTATTGCGGAACTCAACGATTTAACTTTAAAATGGGTATTCCAGCAATTATTTTAAACTAAAACACTCTTTTAAATGATATGAATATGCTTAAATTGTCAAACAGAAGGATTATTACTAACTGGTATTTTTATATAAAATATTGAATGATGTAGTTGATAGTTTGATAGGCAAGTATTTATTGGATAACCAACACCTCTGCCATAGGTCACCCCAAGTGGTTCGCTAGGTTTGGTGACTTAGCAGGGGTGCTCATGAGGTGAGGTTTGTCCGGGTCTTGGCAGCGGATGCGTCTGCCCACCAACTGCGTGGCAGAGAGGCTGGTTGAGGAAGGCCTTTTTTCAACACCAGCAGGGCTCTCTTGAAACATCAGCACCGTAGTGGGAGGGATGGAATCATTCGTCCGTCCCTTCTGGATACACAGACCCCAGATGCCTTAACTAATATATAACTCATAATTTATTCCTTCCCAGAACATCCTCTCCTTCATTTCCTTAAATGAACCCTCCCCAAAAGCATCCCCAAAGTTGACATAGGTCCTGAGGGGAATTATTTTCTTCAGGGCCTCTTGTGTAAAGCTATTATAAAAAAAGCCGAGAATTGCTAGCATTGATTAGTTTTCCACTACGTAATACTAGAAGTCGGGATTTATTTCAGTGTAGAAATTTTGGGACTAATTACCATATCTATTCCTCTTTTCCCAAATGGATGGAAATAATTATACCGACTTAGTGGATAACTTCAATTTGTCACTAAACAAATTTAAAAAGTTGTACCTTAAGCAGTTCATTTATGTACAATGAATAGAGTATAATTTTTAAAACCAATATGTAAAAGCCCCCAAAAAGAGCGTTAGAATATCGGAAATTAGTCCCTTTTAAATCAAATTCTAGACGTGTTGACTATTTTTTACAAAAACACGTAAATTGATTTTGAAAGATTGTGATTTTATCTGGTACACGCAGTTCTAAAATTTTGAAAAACTAAGGGGGTTTCTCACCATCCTCCCGTTAGCTTATCTACCCTAATAACGAATATTATTAAAAATAAAAACAAAATACTCGCAGTGGTTAGAAAATTCGGCCAACTTATCCAATATATAGCCACTATTCGTAGGTTCGAGTACCGAATTATAAACTCCAACTTAATAATTAAATAAACCGTAAATCGTAAATCGAAAATATTCGTTATTAGGGTAGATAAGCTACTGGGAGGATGGTGAGAAACCCCCTTAGTGTATTTTCAATATACTAAGGTTATACCGTTGGACGTTGGCAGATTTGTTCAATTTTCAAACGATAGATTCTATTAAACAACACAAATTTCAAATCATGTAATCATACAACAAAATAAATCATTACATAATCTAGTCAATACAGTTTTCAAAATTTAAATTTTAGTTAAATTAAAATTATTAAGAAATAAATCCGAGAACGTATTTTGTGGCAAAAATACCTCAGTTTTTCTATTTATTTAAAGTCTTACAAACTGAAATATTTCAAATTTTTTTTACACACTTATTTTGTTTAGACATTATTGAAAAATCATAAATACTTATGATCAAAAAATACTTAGAAGTAGTACACGATATTTAATAATTTATCATCGTGCGTTTCGTGCATTTTTATTGCTTACTTGAATGTAGGTATGTATTAAAGCAAGTTTTGAACGAAATAAATCGATATTAAATTTTTAATTAAAAAAATTTGTTTTTTTATTTTTATAATTTTTTTTTATGGAGAATACCTCACAAGAGTCCCAACTGCTCCCGTCTGGAGCCAGTGAGACTATGGCATCCCCAATTGGGGTATGTTGTGAGGCTGAAGGAAAGTGGGGAAGGGAAGGAGATAGGGAAGAGGAAGGTAGGAAAGTACCTGGCTATTCAGATCTAGTCACTAAAAACGGCTAAAGCCATTATTAAGCAACGTTTCAATTCTGAATGGTGGTCTTACACCAGGGCGATACTGACAGTATCTTCCACTCTGGAACGTGCCGCAAATATAGTATATATTATTTTTTATTAATTAATTGTGAAATAACACAAATTAATCAAATAACATTTATTTGCGCACGCCGGGTTCGAACCCGCGACCTTCCGATTGGGAGTAAAATGTCTTACCACTCGACCACGGACGGTCGTCAAATGATATGGGGAATAATCGATCTTTCTCATTGGGACCTCCCTGTACAGTTGCGAGCATTTTTAATTTTTTATTCTCAGTCGCTGGTCAATCGCTCTTAATAAATGAACGAATAAATAAATAAAAATACCTTTTTCCTCATAAAGTAAAATAAGTTAAATTAGAATCTAGTTTATTGAAATGACTATTTAGCAATTATTGATACTTTATAACACTTTCTTTCAATTATTGCGCAGAATGCTTTATGAAACCAAAATTTTACATCTAAATATGATAATTATTAACGTTACTTTCGATGTAATTATTCCGTCAAACATGCTTTTACCATTGTAACCGTTTACCATTGACATGAAGCGTAGGTAAGTAAAACATTAAAATATCAAGAACATTGAGTGCCTTAGGTCATTGCACCACGGTAGCACGTCAATAGGTGTCCAAAATACATGTATTTTGAGGGCAATATTCGATTAGTAAACAAAAAACTCGCTTTTGGGAAAAAATGAGCAAATTTATGATTTCACTTGTCTAATCCTTTTCGCGAAAAAAATTATAATATTTACTTAAATTTCTCTTTTCGCAACACTTACAGTTTACAGTGTCGTTTTTTGTCGGATGAAATTTTATTATTACTTTGACAATAGATTTATAGATTTATTTTTTTGTATCGACAATGATTATTTGCAAAGAAAGTAAATTAGTAAGTGTTAACACAACTTAAAATAATGTTTTTATGTCAACGATCAATTTTTGCTCAGTAAAAGTTCACTTTGGATTTCTGATGCCATCTGGAAAATAATTATCAGATTTTTGTCTATAATTCCATAAGGATAACATTGAATTTTTCATTCCAGATAAGGCATTTGCTCTGCGGCGCTGCCTGCAATGGACCGAGGTGATGAGCAGGCGGCTTATTGAAATAATGAGTAGTTCATCCTACGGAGTCCCTTCGCACCAGGAAAAAACGATTGCTCTGCCCTCTTTGGATAAATTAACTATGTTGCAAGACTTTTTCTGCCTTAATTAACTGATATGTTTATGGATAAATCTATTGCACAAGGTAACAATAAAAATTTGATAATCAGTATAGCTGTTTTCCTGAAAACTCACCCCAAGGGCGCTAATAGTTACGTACCTAAATAATAATAATAATTTTATTATTATTATATAGGTAGATAAAATGTATGTAAAATAATTTTATATACATAAAATATATACAAAATTATTATTATTATATAGGTACGATTTATTTATTTATCTGATTTTTTATGCGTTAAAATCACTTCAAGGGTGACTTCCTAGTTAGTTACAATTATGTTTAAAAATAATATTAAAATTTCCATACCCGAAAAAATCTCACCGTGGTACCTACCTACCAGAATAATAAATTAAAAAATATGTTTTAGTATTAGTGTAATTTTTTGATTTTTCAGGCCGTTGAAGATGTTATTTTTATATCATGTTATTTACATATTTATTAATTCACGCCATGTAAGCTGATACATTGTGATGGACTCCTAACGAAATAAAATAAAAGCTTCATTCACATTCCTACCTATTTTAAAAACTATGTACTAAGGATGCAGAATATTTATTTATTTATTTATTATTTGAAACATTTACAGAGTGTTAACAATTATTACATTAATGATATTGCCGTTAAAATATGCACAGATATTAACAATCCACTGAATAATGTTCACAGCATGCGTAATTAAGTTTTAGTTTTATGAGATTCTAGTATTGAAACAACAAAATATATTAATCAAAATTAAATACAGAACATGAGATATTAAACGAAAGATTGCAGTAAGAATAAAGGCTCTAATGTTACAAATTATTCTGCAGTTCAATGGACTGGTTATGTGCCGCAGTACTAAGACACTCCTAAATGCAACACAGATTTTTAAAAATTGTTTGCGCACATGCTATCACACTTTCGGAAAATATTGGTCTAAGGCAGTCAAATCAGCGACGACATCTGCAATTGGAAGGTTAAAAGAACCTAAGCGAAATCCGAATACTAAGTTTGGTGATCGTGCATTCGGAGTATCGGGCCCTGAGGCTTGGAACAAACTTCCGGAATTGAGATGCATAACAAGCCCAACAGAATTCAGATCAAAACTAAAAACTCATCGTTTTAGACACTCATTTCCATAAATTCGTCATTCTATTGGAACATTCCTATTATATTACTGTTTAATTATACTCTAATAATTGTCCACGAATACATATTTGCCTATAAATCCAGCTAACTTAATAAGATAATTTTTACAACCGTGTCTAAAATTGTAACGTGTTATATAAGAACTTCCTTCTTCGTCTGGCGCTAAAAAATATTAAAAAGAGTATGTAATATATAATACGTATATATAAAATGTGTAGAATGTAGAATATAATATGTATCTGTAAAATCCTCAAACTTACTTCTATGTCACCTGTTTGTGCTTGTACTTACAGAGTTTAGTTTGTTTTTTGGTTTAATTTTATCAGTGACAACCCTGGCAAAAACCAAAATACGTAATTTTAAATATAAGTACCTATGTTAGTTGTAAATCTCTAACTTTAAGTCACAGGTGTAAATATACATGTAAATCACTAGTTAAGTCAGTAGTTATAAGTCTTAGTCGTAAGTCATACTAGATAAAAGTTTTAGATGTAAGTCACTAGTTATAATAATAAATCTTCGTTTATATTGTACACCGCCCTTGTACACCGCCCTTGAGATGATTTTTCACGAAAACGGCGCTATATAAATTAGCCAAATATTATTATTATTATTAGATTTGAAACTGCAAAAACTACGCAAACAGCGTAAGTCACATTTGTTTTAATTACGGCAGCGGGGCATCTCCTAATTGCGTTAGCAATGCGAGAAAGTAATCCATCGCTTTCAGCAGTTCTGTCTTCGTTTTATTGTGTGTAACGGTTCTTCGTACGATTATATACGACAACAACGATAAAGGCGGAATTTCGGCTGTGACGTCACCGGGGCAATGTCCCGTGTTGGCCCCTTCTTCGACTTTACTATCTGCCTCTGTGGAGGTGGCGGAGTCATCGACTTCTTGCCTCTTACCTTCCTACCTTCTCTTGCTTCTTTCTTCTCTTGCTGCTTCTTGGCCTATGAGCTCCACTGAATTTGGTTCATAGCGTATTCCATAATATCATACCTACTCATAAATAATCTGTGCGAGGAAATGGTGTAACTTTGATAAATCGCTGTTCTTTTTCCCATCAGATTTAAAAAATATATGTTTTTCTCGCGGCACTTAACTTTATAATAATTGATAAAAATAAGATAAGTGTTTCAATAGAGAAAAGTACGGACATAGCGAGTTTGTGTATATTTATTTATAAAATACGTGATAATACATTAAAATTTTTACATATATACCTATACATATGATACATTAGATCACCATACTAGGCGATTGCCTGTTTCATTGTGACCAATGGTATATAGTTAATATATGAAGTCTAGTGTAAAAATATGAATTAAATATTTATACATGTTGAAAATAGAAAAGATTAAATTAGAAAAATTATAATGGAAATAAATAGAAAAATAGAAAACAGAAAAACGAAAATAAAAAAGGATAAGGAAGAATAAGACATGCTATTGATAAGATCATCTACATACATAACTCTTTTATCTAGTTGTGTATGTGTACATGCATGCATATGCATTTAAATATAGAGATACAAAAGAAGGCAAAGTAAGTTTTTAAATTTTAAGATGGTTAAATAATTTAATATCTGAAGATAGGAAAAGCACATAGAAGTCACGTGTTTTTTCAACTTTTCTGAAAATAATAAAGATGTGTACAAAGAATAAAGTGTTTAAATAATATAACCGTCGCGAACCATTAATATAACAATTCTTTATTAGATTTAAAGATCTCAATTCGAGTACCTACGTATTTTTCTGTGACCAATTGAAAATAATTTTGTTTACGACGTTCCAATGAGAAGCATCTTGAATACAGTACACGTAAACGGTCACGTGGGCATTACCCACACAACTACGTAAGATCCACATACATGTGCTATCTAAATATAAACAAGTTTAGGCCATCTCATCTCAAATCCAGTTTTGGTCGTCCTCAATGCCCCCTGTCCACTGTCCAGTCCATTACTGACCTCGGTATACTTTTTTCAAGGTAATAACAATATAAGATCTATTCTGTCGTATTTTCGAAGAATTTAAATGACCTATGTAACTACTTGACTAACTGTAAGAAGATCATAGAATTCTAGAAGAGTTTGAACATCATGTTTTAAGTTCAATTACTTTATTTCCTTTAAAAACACTGTAAAATTTTACAATTTTAAGGCGTTATCAAAGATAAAAAGTATAATCGTATATTTTTTGAGGATACCGTGTTGCACTACCTTCTTCTATAAGCTAAAGAAAGAGGTAGCGTGATAAGGCACAATACCTCAAAAATAAATCACGATAATAATATTGATTTATCAAACATTAATAATCAGTGTAAGTAAAAAAAAACAAATAGGCATAATATCAGAAGCTGGTTTTATATGCACGGCAATAGAGCTTGCCGTTTAAACTCAGCTGCATTGATGTTAAATATGTAAATAAATAATATTATATAACAAGTAGATAGCTCTTCCCATCGCAAGACCATTATTTTATCTGATATGCTCTCTAGAAATTAATGTTTTGTATGGGATTTCGTATTAGAGGCAAAATATAATTCTATCCACAGTCAAGTGTTTATTGGAAAAGCACCAGAAAAAATGTTAATGAGTAGATAATGATTTATTGTTATTAAGTTTATTTTGTAGAACTCCATTTTAATTTTTTATTTCTTTTATATATTTAAAAATACTATTATTCAATGTATAAAAATAGTATTATTAAATATATAAAAGAAATAAAAAAAAAAAAATTAAAAAAAAGTAGAGAATGAATTACGGACCGTACGACTATATTTTTTAATCACATTAAGTGATTCCCACCGGAAATTTTAATACACTCCAATTTAAATTTCAGAACTTAAATATCTATGTATATATACAACCAAGTATGTAATAAATGCATTATTATTAAAGCAATTTTATTCGTTTCTTGAATTATTTATTATACAACAGATACCTCAAATATATGTCTATTTGTGAATCTGGTTTCCATTGTTCTTTGAATCCAAATATTATAAATTCCGAATTCCATTGCAAAATTAAATATCATCTTCTTTTGTATTTAACACCACTTTACATAAATTGCTATTCAACAAATATATGTGATGTACAATGTAAAGCAATGCTTAGAGGTAATATAAAAACAATATATCCTCAATGTTCAAAATCAAGGACCAAGCCTTACAACCTCTCCCCCAAGGAGATACGAATAGGAACAGCTAAAGATTCTCTAAAAACGAGTAACCTAGAAGCTATCTAAAATCCTATGTATTGAAAGGGCTAAACAAAAGGAATGTCCCTAAATTAAAAATATTTTATAATTATAAATGAGAAACATACAAGTCGATACACAGATAAAAAATAACCATTGCAACTAACTTGCCAAAATAAACTTGTGTGAAAGATAAACAATCTATGAATAAAAATATTTTTGAAAAAAGGGCCCAAGGTGGCCACAAGCCGTTGGATTGACAACGTGAGCAAGTTCGGCGGAAAACTACACAACTATAAACTACGGGTAGCACAGAGCAAGGGATCATTTTGTGAAAAGCTGTGAAAACGATTACTTTATAAATGTTTTATTTAGGTTTTGGTACACGACATGAATGCATAACAAAATTAAAAATATCCCAGTTTACGTGATTACTAAAATAATAGAATTTAGGGAATAAAGCAACTTATCATTGAAGAAGAAGACAATAATAATAATCTAAATTAAAATATGAAAATGAACAAGACACAGAAAAATAATAAAACATAATGGTCGCAACTGGGACTCGAACCCAGATCTCACGTCTTACCGGGACTGGCGCTCCAACCAATTCAGCCTTTGCGATCTAATACGAGACTGTCGTATTTGTCAACTTCATATTTCAGAATTAACAATATTATCTTCGACTAATGTTTTTTTCCATATTATTGCAGCTAACTTTTTTCATTAGAAACAAGTATTCAAAGAATGTACATGTTACCTAGATAGTGTCTCGGATAAATATATCCGATTTTAGTTTTATGGAAAACCTATTGACTTTTTATAAAAGTCTAAACGAATACTCATTTTTTTATAAGAAAAACTATATTTTTAACTGTTGAAGGTTAGTTCCATCAATGTAATATATCATTAAAGATGAATGCAAGATTAATAATCTGAATTAAAATATGAAAAGTAATATAAGTAAGAAGACACAGAAAAATAATAAAAAGAGAGTTTTTCTTATAAAAAAACGAATAAAGCAATTATTTTATTTGGTACAATTATTTTGTTCTCAGATATAATTATTTTTGTTATTTGAATAAATTCGTGACGTCAATGGCCGACGACTTCGTATTGTGTAGTTTAATGAACAGTGAGGTAATTAATAAATAGTTGATGGTTTATGAAGGCAACACAGTGACGATGTTTTCGCTTTATGGGCAATCGACCCACATTATGTGAAATGGCACCTTGGCAGCAGATTATGAAAATATCCCATGGATGGTGTGGTGGAACTAGCCTCCTCCCTAGTGAAGCTGTCTCTCTCTAGGTCAGATCGGTTCGTTGATCCACTTGGAATATTCTTGATAAATCTTTCGATTATACAACCATAATCCCCCCTCTCTCTCTCACGCGCTAGGCTCGATCCCACGCCACCGATTTGGCTCACTTTCCAACTAGGGGACAACAATATTTCCATTTTTATGCGATTTAAAAATAAACACAAGAAAAACAATAATAACAAGCAATGAAAATCATATAAAGTATTAAAGAACAACTATTTATAGATTCAAGGTTAACGTTGGATAAGTCTATGAATCCTAATTACAGCGTTAAATTGTTTTTTTTTACATTAGCTCTTCAAGGAGGCCCCAAGGAAAAACATCCGTCAGTATGTCCAGGAGTGACAGACATATAAATCCATCCCTCCCACTGCGGTAAGGCGATGTTCCGAGTCTCTCCCAATCCAGCATTCCACGCAGTTGGTTGGCAGACGCATCCGCTTCCAAGATCCGGACAAACCTCACTCCATGAACCCAACACCAGCATACAAAATTAATTTTTTTAAGGTCTTTTTTTTCTTTATACCAAAACATGGATTCGGAGCGAAAGATTGGTATTGGAAGAAACCAAATAAAATAATCCACGAAAGCTTGAAATATCTTCAACCGCTATTGCCGATATCATTATATATGTATTAATTTTCCGATATATTAACAGGTTTTTTTTAAATGTTCTATTAATACGGAAAATAAATAAATAATTATACTGTTAGTATTTTTTAATGTAGTTACTTTTGTTTCAAGTTTAATTGTTACACAAAATATGTGAATTTGTATCCTAATGTAGCAATTTAAGAAGTTGGTATACCTACTCTTTGTTTATTAATAATGTTAAGATTAGGTTAGATTCAAAGTGTTAAGAGGGTATTACCAGAAAATACCGGAAATTAGTCGTTTTTAAATCAAATTCTAGACGTATTGACTATTTTTTACAAAAAAACATAAATTGATTTTGAAAGATTGTTAGTTTATCTGGTACATGCAGTTTTAAAATTTTGAAAAACTAACTTTAACTGCATTTTTAATATACTAAGGTTATACCGTTGGTCGTTGGCAGATTCGTTCAATTTTCAAACGATAGATTCTATTAAACAACACAAATTTCAAATCATATAATCATACAATAAAATAATTTAATACATAATGTAGTCAACACAGTTCTAAAAATTTTAATTTTAGTTCAATTCCAAAAATCATTAAAAAATAAATCCGAGAACGTGTTTGGTGACAAAAGTACTTCAGTTTTTATATTTATTTAAGGTCTTACAAACTAATATATGTAAAAAAAAATTTACACACTTATTTTGCTTATACATTATTGAAAAATCATAAATACTTATGACCAAAAAATACTTACAAGAAGTACACGATATTTAATAATTTATCATCGTGCGTTTTGAGCATTTTTATTGCTTACTTGAATGTAGGTATATATTGAAGCAAGTTTTGAATGAAATAAATCGATATTAAATTTTTATTTGAAAAATTTTGATACGGGGAATAATCGATCTTTCTCATAGAAACTTCCCTGTACAGTTGCAAGCATTTTTAAGCTTTTATTCTCAGTTGCTGGTTATCCGCTCTTAAAGTTAAGGGTCCACTGCCTGATACTATTATTAACTACCTCATCTCAGTTGTTTAATTCCTCAAAGGTCAATAACCTCACTCGAGCAGGGAACTTTAATTACTGAACCTCTACCTTCATCGTCGGAGGACACTAAATTCAAAATCTTTTGGTCTGAACGTTATTTTTAGTGACGAGCCCAACACGTAATTTTTTTCTTGAAATCATTTAAAACCAAAAATCACTTCGAAAAAATATGTTTTGCTAACTTTTACCAATAATTTTAAAATTATTGGTAAAATTAATAAAATAAAATAACTAATTTTCACAACTACACCGGTTGGTTAACCGTTGAGGTGCATTTTGATTTTTGTTTAGAAACCCGCTTGCAGCACTAATTGGGCCATGCCTTGTAATTTATGCAATAAAGACAAACATTTCCTATTGCTATAAATAAATAAATATTAAAGCTTATTAATTTTATAGCACTATTAAAAACATTTTAGGTTCAACTCAATAAAGTCAGATTACCCGGTTTACTTCTCGTGCCACCAAAACTAGACCAAAATTACACAGTGGCTTTTTAATTATTGTGCCTTTAGATTGGATAGGATTAAATCTTTTTACATAAAACAAAAAAAATAGTAAAAAAGAGTCATTATTATTATTTGATATTAGCATCTTTTTTGTAACACTACACAAAATACGAATAGTAAGGAGATAACCAAATTCGAATGAACTCACTTTTTTGTCATCTACAAGTAGTTTACAAAATTGAATGTATTTTAACACTTAATTATTGTAAATTAAACTCTTTGAATAATAATATCAATTCTGGAACAGTCGAATAGAATACACTCGTCAGAATCTACCTGTGTCTTTGTAATAAATGCATTCGCATTATTATGTATGTTCAATGCAAATCTCCTTCGACTGAGGGTCAGGTGAGTGCTTTGCTCCACTTATCTGCCGGAGAAAAGTGCAATGCCTTTGATTATAGAGACAATATTTAAGAGAAGCTTCGGCGAATTGGTAAAACAGTCTGATAATAATGTCAGTGCTTAGTAGTTTTGATATGATTGAAAACTAACCTTTCAGGTGGTGCCTATGTTTTGTGTGGAGATCAGCCTAATCTTGTTAATTGAAGCTGCCATGAGAAAGGCCTGCCATAATAGATCGATCACTTGTATAGGCATAGCTATAAAGTAAAGTATATTTTGAAGATGTAGAAAATTAGTTGTGTTTCCAGAAAAATGCATAAACGAAAAGCAGTTGTCCACGAACAAGAAACATAAAAATTTAACTAAGGGATTTTTTATTCTCTGTTCCCCCACTTTTTTCTGTAAACATGTCGGTTGTTTTATTAACACTTCAAGAAGAAAGTTGAACCCTTTCAAAAAAAAAAAAAAAAAAAAGTGGGACAAAAGTTATCTTTCTATTTATTGATTTGTCCTTTGTTGTTGTTCCTTTTTAACCTATAACTTTGTGAATATTGGTTATTGTTTGACTTCTTGGATAGGGATAAATTTTGTATTCATCATCGACATCACAATTGGCTCTACAACGTGGTGGGTCTTGGCCTCCTCAAGAGTCTTCCTCCAATCATGTCTGTTTTGTACCAGCTATCTCCAGTTTGGCAGCTCCAAGGTACATAGGTATTTGAGGACGTTGTTGGTCCATCTAAATTTCGTATTACGCTGAACTTAATGGTGGAAAATGTTCATAAAACAATATACCCAATCCCAAGAAAAAAAATATGACTACTGTGATAATTTTTTTTTAAAATAATTTTTAATGCAAATATAACATTTAGAATGGGATACATATACATACATCACAGAGTAGGTACATTTTATTTATTTCATGAATCTGAAAGCTTTTTGTAAATTTTTTTTTAATTAAGCCTTTTCGATCATTTGGAGTCCTTTGTATTATCCCACTCTTAATTTAAATCTCTGTACATGTGACTAAGTATGACCAATTTGACCATCCCACGTAGTTCTACAGGACAAACTTTGTACTGTACTCCTACAATCGGATATATTCATAAGGATCCGATTTGGAGAAACCGGTAGCACTTTTTAAAACGATGCTCCATTTCATAGAAAATCGTCCCCCGCGTCATTCTCGACTGGCCACTGGCCAACATGAATTGCTCCAGACCACCAGTAGTTGTCCCTTCTAGTAAAATAACCGAAGTGGACAATACCGAATGTGTGGCCTACAGAGTGGTAAAGGTTAAGTTTGGGAGTTGTGAAACACTCATCGGTGTTTATTTATTTATTTATTTTATAGAAACAAACAGTACATTGATTACAGTGTGATGACAGAGTTTACAGATATTAAGTAATATTTCATGGTGGGTACCTTTGATATGTTTCTTTGTAATGTCTTGAGTGGAATGTATAATTAGTAACTACCGGGTGATGTGCGTAGTGTGTGAGTGTGTGTGTATGTGTGAGAAGTGGTGATCTGTGAAGGGATATGTATGCGCATTAAACAGTTATATCATTGACATGATGCTCCTTTTAAATTTGGGCAGCGAATCTGAGAAAATGTCAATATTAGAGTTTAGGCAAACATTATTGAATGTATGAAGAGCACGGTTAATCGGCGAATTAGTTGCTGCATTTGTTTTGTAATTTAGAGTGTGGAATAGTGCTGTATGGCGTGTACGTCTTACAGGTATACTAAAATTAATTAAGGATAGAAGTTCAGTACAGTCGATTTTGTTATTTAAAATTCTGTGTATAAATGTTAAATCAGCTAGTGCCCGCCTTTGTTGCAAAGTTTGAAATGTAAATTCAAAGTTATTGTTGAATTTGAAAGTAAGATATTTTATAAATTTGTTTTGAATATGTTCTATGCTATCTATGTATATTTTATACTGTGGGTTCCATATTGGCGATGCGTATTCCAGTGTACTTCTGACTAATGCAAAATATAGCATTATTATTGTCTGCGGGTTACTGAAAACTTTACTTATACGAAGAACAAAGTCAAGCATTTTATATGATCTATGAACGATTGAGTCTATATGCTTATTAAATATAAGTTTGCTATCAAGATAAACGCCAAGATCTTTACAATCCGTTTTAGAGATGACAGGTTCGTTGTGAAGTGAATAAGAGTACCTAATTATATGTTTGTTTCTGGTGAAAGTCATAGTGTGACATTTAGAAACATTGATATCTAAACAGTTAACTTTACAATATTTGCAAAGCCTTTCTAGGTCACTTTGTAAAGCTTCACAGTCAGAGAGAGAATGCACAACTTTGAATATTTTCATGTCGTCAGCGTACAGCTTATATTCGGAATTTTGAAAGCATGAACCAATGTCGTTTATATAAATGTTGAACAAGAGCGGACCTAGGTGGGAACCTTGCGGGACACCAGATATTACCTCTAAAGACTTTGAGAAGACGCCGTTGATTAAGATTACCTGATTGCGATTACTAATGTAGGACTTAATCCATCTAAACAGGTCGCCATGTATACCAAGTAGAATGAGTTTTTTCAAAAGAATTGAGTGTATCACGCGGTCAAAGGCCTTAGAGAAGTCTGTGTACATAACATCAACCTGCTCCTTATTGTCCATCTTGCTATGCAAGAAGTTCACGAAAAGCGTGAGGTTGGATGTTGAAGACCTACCTTTCATAAATCCGTGCTGATTCGGTGTAATCGATGTGGAAATAACCGAGTATAATTGATCAAAGACGATTTTTTCAAGAACTTTGCTTAGAATAGGAAGTTGGGAAATTGGACGGTAGTTTTTAATATCATGTTTATCACCAGTCTTGAAGATTGGTGTAATGACGGCTGATTTCCATTTGAGAGGAAACGATCCTTCTGTTAGTGATTTTTTATAGATTGCACAAACTGGAACACAGATATATTTACTGCAGTTGCGTATAAAAATTCCGGGTAGTCTGTCGATTCCTGGCCCTTTTTTAATGTCTATGCTTGAGAGGTATTTTAAGGTGATTTCTTCGTTTATTCTGATAGAAGATATTAACGTGTTGTTAAAAGGATCCTCCTTATTATTGGCATCAAGAGTTGATGTCATAATTACTTATAAGACATAATTACTTGTTATGGGAATGTTATATGTTGTTTTTGTCGGTACTTAATATACTAAAAGATGATTACATTACTTTTTGCAAAAAAAAACACAGGTTTCATTTATTTATAATACGTGTAATGGTATTTTTTAATACTCAAATAGTCTAAATACAAAGCAGTCACAACTCACCTCGGTACCTGTCACAACTTACCTCGGTGATAGGGGTGTTGTAACAGAGGGAGTAGTTTTTGTTTTTGTTTATTTTCTCGGAAACCGTAATACTTTAATTAATTTTGAAGATTGTTTTGTATAGGGAAGGAATGGTGCTACATTAATTCACATAGGTCAAAACTGTGCACTGTTTACTGAGCGAGATACGTCCCTTAAATTAAAAATTGTCACAACTCTGCTAGGTTTTGTCCTACTTTTGAATTGATATTATTATTTATCCATAAAATCACATGTGAATCCTTTTGGCGCCAATACTTCTTGAAAGTACACAATGTTTCTTTCAGTTTCCAGATGGTAGGTATATTTCATCATCGAAACATGATATTGTACCAACTGCCACCTGTACCCTTTCTTTGATGGTAAATTATATTATTTTTTTATTATTCACCTTTATTTAACTAAATTACATTGGTGATGTGATGTGCATATCGCACTAGGAACTCCTGTATTGGGAGCAGGCGCAAATAATACATATATATATATGAGCACTGATGAGCAGTTTACCACAAAAATATAACAACAACCACATTTCATTTAAAATAAATGACAAAAGGCACTTCGTGGGAATATATTGTTAAAAATAGGTTTAAATAAAATCATATTAATGTTTGATCTATCTTGGATGATGATCGAATGTCTGATTTATATTAAAAATAATTTGTGTTCTGTCTAATGGTAAGTGGACGCGCATTGTATAGATTTGTTGCAAAGTTTATAAAACATCTTTGGAGAAAGGTTATTTTAGGGTTAGAGATGGTAATGTCATCCCTTTCGCTAAAACAACACACAAATAAGTCACCGGAGACCAAAATTTCATTTACATTTTTTTGCTCTAAATAATGTCAGGAATCAGTTGTTAACTCAATTATGTCCCGTACACTCTGTGTCCGTATATTATAATATCAGGAAAAATAGTCAAATTACTCCAATTGTTGCATTAAAATTAAAAAATATTGAAAAAAAATCCAAAGGACGCTTAAATGCTCCATTTCACCCTCAGTCTCAGATGTAGGACATGTTCCAAAATACCTACCGACCTTATTTCTGAGTTTCTCTCAATCACAGACCTGATTGTGAATAATAATGCATCTGACACGTGCACGCCATATCGGAAAGTGCATAACATTTATTGTATCACAAATCACCGCACTCTTATCTCGGTTAGGAGAATGATAGTTCAATGAACTCAGAGAAAATCAAGTTTTCACATATTATTAACTAGACAAAGTTAACAATTATCAAACATGTTAATTTATATTCATACTTGACGGAGTTAGACTGAAAGCTTAGAAAAAATAGTGTATAACCTATTTGTAAATATATATAATAACCGCTACATAATACAACAAAATGAATTGTGTAATCGGTTTGACATGATATTTTTGTGTAGTTTTATATCTAAAACATAAAATTATATTTGTGGATCGAAAAGCAGAAAGTGAAAATGTAGAATGATTGGCTTTCCATCTCTAGATTTCTTTGATTTTACCGTTTCTCTTTGAATGAATTTGTATGACATTATTTGCAGAGCATCTTAGAGAAGCTGGAGAAGTTAGAATAGAGATCGATGAATAACAAAATAGGTGAATAGTAATCAGAGGAAGTGCACATAGCATGACATGTGAGAGATACTTTCTTTTTAATTTGCAATAATTGCAACGTGATTCTCCTGCATCGCAATATACGATTTGATCCCAAGACAACCCTAAACTGGGATAATGACCTGCCATATTACATGCCAAATAATTGTAATTTTTTTCTTTAATATAATAATGAAATATATCTCACCATACCAGATCTCCACCTCAAGTTTTGTTTTAAAACACTCATCACAAATTTAAAAAAAATGGGTTTCTTCTACGTGCAAGAGTCAGCGTAAACCTTTGTTCCCTGCACTGCTTTGAACAAATTAGTTCAACGAAACTTGTGCAGCAACAAAATTGGGTCTAAACTCTAGATCTAGATCCTTCAAGGACTTTAGAATGGATGACTAGCTTTAATTTTCGGTTGAAAGTTCTGTTATTAAAGTTTTCTTTCTTCCAAGACTCAGCATTAGGTAGGTGCTTTGGTGTCTTGGAATCTTGGAAGATTGAAGAACTTAAGTTTTTGTACTTTGGTGAATTTATCGAGATCATAAATATTTTTTATAAAGTAGATAGTTAAGTCAGACTTAATTACGCGACTGTTCAGCAGCTTAAACCGGAGAACCATCTACCTGAAACCTATTTGTAGCATTACAGAAAGGACAGAGTCCTGCTAGAAAGATCAAAAGGCCTCCCTCCACCAACCTCTTCCGATCCTGTCTATGCGCTTACGCATTTGGTGGGCAGACGCATTGACCGTCTTACCCCTTGAACCCAGATACCTCTGCTAGGTCACCAATCGTAGCGAACCACTTGGGATAATCTATAGCAGGGATGTTGGTTATCCAATAATTCCCAGGTTTCCGGGGTGGCGATACCCATACTTGCTTCACAAATTATTATTATTACTGCTCTACATACATTATCATTATTTCCTACATACTTCAAATATTCTCCCGTGTACACTGTATACTTATGATTATGATTTAATGCATCACTTTTATGTAAAAACCATTTTAGGAGTAAAAATAAATAAATAAATTCGTTATGAGCTTATGTGACTAATTCATTGTGATGAAATTCATATCCTCCACTTTGATCTCATTTACGTAATTATGTGTACACAATATGGAGTAGTGTCGTTGACATCATTCACGTTGCATCGGGTTTGAAAACAATACAATAATTATTCGTACACATTGCTTTTAATGTGAGGGAAACTATTCACAATAGCGATTACTGCCATGGCGATTTCATTAATGAATTTATTACATTAAATATGTTTGTACATATTTTGGTGGGATGTTATTTTTAAGTGTTTTACATCAAGGGTCAGAATAAAACTCCCACTTAACCGGTCTTTCCAACTTAACCGGTCTTTCCCTGCTAATGACTTTGAAATTCCTAATTTTAATAAACTTCCCCCACCCTTACCCCTTCTCCTGCCTTCTAGCCTTTCCTACCATATGTAATCTATATTTAATTTTTAAGTTTAGTATACATTTGTTCCTGATGAGGTGAACATCGTTCACGAAACATGTAGATTGTGTATAAATAAAAAGTGATGTAAACAAAGTTATTTTGTCTTTTAATTAAAATAAAACTTCATTTTAAGGTTTGAATCTTTTCTCCGTGGTTTGAAAGCTAAATCCTGGTCTAAACCAGATACTTACGCATTACCACAATATCATCTAACTAAAATATTTACAAAGACTTTTTAAATTTTCTGTTTATATCTTATTTAAACGCTTGAAAGGCATACATTGCAGTTCGATGTATGTTTTTTTGAAAAATAATAATTAAATATAGATAACATAAAAAAATAAATAAGTTTCAGAAAAATATATAATCTGCCAACCTACTCTAAATAAACGATAATTAATAAAAAAATGTACATAATTGTTTTTACAAAAATGTTAAAGTAATAACATAAGTATTAATAAAAATTATTATTGTTTATGCCAGTCATAATTATTCTTTTAATATGCCTTCGATATCGTTAGAATCATTAGGATTTAGTTATTTTTATCAGAGACATCATGCGTACAGCAGTATGTTGTAACTTTATTATTTCCAAATATGTACTAGTAAAATGACAAGCTTCCCGGTTAGACCCCCAATTATTTCTCTACTAATTTGGGTATTTAAAATGGCCAATGAATGAATCCCATTTAACATATATATATATATATGTATATTTTTTATTTTTTTTTACATTAGGTTTACACAGGAGGCCCTGAGAAAAATAATTTTCCGCAGAGCCTATGTCATCATTGGGGATGCTGTGTGGAGGGTATTTTAAGGAAAGAAAATAGAGGAAGTTCTGGGAAGGATAATGGTATGAGGGTTGTTGGAATCTGGGATTCAGTGTGTCTAGATCATCCTCCGCCAAGACCTAGACAAACCCTGAACCCGGGCACCCCTGCTAAGTCACCAAACGTAGCAAACCACTTGGGGTGACCTATAACAGAGGTGTTGGTTATCCAATAAATGGTTCCCGGGGTGGCGGTACCCATTCCCGCCTCCCAAATTCTAAATTCTCTTATTATTCTGGAGGTATATTTACTTTTTTAATTTACAATATAAAAAAAATAATCGTAATAACCAGACTGGCATTGCCTACCTACCTACTGGCATATACATAAAATTAAGGGAAAAAAATCAATGCATACTTGTGGAACGCTTCGAAGGGAATCGAAAAGGTAACAAAATGCTTTATAGTTTAATTTTAAAAATTCCTCAATTATCCAATAATGCAACTAAAGATAATACTTAATCAATAATTGAGCACAAAACATTTATTATGTATTGAACGCTATCACCATTATAATATTATTGAGAAATAGAGATTTACATTTTTGCATTATACCCACGTTGCCTGCCTCGTACTCTCAGGCCAATAATCCCAAAGCTTCGGGTATTACAAATGGAATACATAATATTGCCTACGTGAAACACTGAAGTGCATTGCTTTATTTACGCTTAGAATATTTTGCAATATAAGAGTACTTACCTCAAGACTACATTGAGCTAATTTTATGATTTTTCTGTTTCAGATTTTCGATTGAGTTTCGCTAATATTATCTTCATTAATTAAAATACATATAACAATTTGGGCTTTAACTCAAAGTTAAAAATTAAAATAAATAAAATTAATCGTTTTTGAAGTAAGACTTCTTTGGGGGCATTACGTAAGGCTCTCCGCTGACGAAGCAACTGAAAACCAACTAAAACCGGCTGTTTTCTCTGTCTTGATTGGTCAAAAAGCTTGGTTAACCATAGACGAAGAACAATCAGCTGACAGCTGGCAACTATCAATGGCCGGCCAGGGCAACCAGCTGAGCAAGTCGCAAGTCACTGCTTGCGTTACCATTGACAACGGGGTTTTGTGTGATTGTGAAGTGTGCGGGCCATCACATTGGCATACAAAGATAGTTGGCAGTTGAGAGTTTTCAGTTGCCTGAGTGGGCGGTGGCGCTTATATTTCATCATATTAACGTCGTAGGTATGGCAACCATGAGTCCGAAGCCTAGCAACGAATAACAACACCTCAAAGCAAACGTCAGACATCACACATTTATTTTTGTTTACTAATGTATAAGGTAAGTTCGACAGGTTTTTGTTATGTTTTGTTGATTATTATATGATTCAACTAAAGATTTAAGTTGAACCTTTTAATTTCTCTTATTTATCTTTTTTTTAAATTTTTATAGTGAATACTTCACAAGAGTCCCAACTGCTCCCGTCTGGAGCCAGTGAGACTATGGAATCCCCAATTGGGGTATGTTATCAGGCTGAAGGTAATTGGGAAAGGGAAGGAGACCAGGGAGAGGAAGGTGGGGAAGTACCTGGCTATTCAGATCTAGTCACTAAACATGGCTAAAGCCATTTCGAGCAACGTTTCAATTCTGAATGGTGGTCTTACACCAGGGCGATGCTAACATTATCTTTCACTCTGGAACGTGCCGCAAATATACTATATATTATTTTAAATAATCAATTGTGAAAAAACCCAAATCAATTAAATAAAATTTATTTGCGCACGCCGGGTTCGAACCCGCGACCTTCAGAATGGCAGTCCAACGCCCTACCGCCGGACTACGCCTATCTATATTATCTATCTGATTGTTGTGAATTCTAGCTATTGCAGTAAAAAGTGGCAGTAGTGTGACAATAAAAATAGTGTTGTTTATAATTTAAATGGCTGAATCGCAGATTTTTTTACAAATTCGTCTATAAATAATTATAAACAACCTAGTCATGTTCCGCCGTCTAAAAAATTTAAGTTTTTATTTTTTTTTTTTTCAAAGAAGTTTTACATCAACCGCGTGTAAAGGTGAGACGCACCATTTTTTTGTTTGTTTGTAAAAATTCATCATTTTAATATCGGCTTAACGATGGCAAGCAGCTAAAGTCATTATATAACTGAAGTCGGTGTATTCACCCCAATCGCACTGTTTCTTGAATAGGGCTTTTGATACATTTTGACATTGAATCTAGAAAGGATTCCATAAATTTCACAAAACGGCTACCACTAATAATGTGATATTATTCGGCTCTCTATATAAGAGTACAATTCAAGTTTGGACTCAACTTTGCCTTATTACATCACGAAAATATATACCTACAATAAACACACGGTATTAGAAAAAAATTGGTACAAGCGGGAAATTCGAAAATTTACATCAAATTATTGGATTCGATATTGTGATCTTTTTTGAGTTTTGAGTCCCAATTTGGAATTTATTTCTGTCGAAATTTCAAAAACGGGAGAAAAATATGATGGGTATATAATTGTTTTATCGGAGAAATATACTCCGGAAGAAATTGTATTAAAACTTAAATGCAAAACGGTTATCTTGAAATTTTTTTACATAAAATTAAAATAACACTTTTTTTTTAATTTGCTTCACACAGGAGGCCCTGAAGAAAATAATTCCCCTCAAGGCCTATTTGGTCTTTGGGGATGCGGTGTGGAGGGTATTTTGAGGAAAGGAAGGAGAGGAAGTTCTGGGAAGGAAAAAGGTATGAGGGGTGGGTAGGAATCTGGGGGTCGGTGTGTTTAGGAATGACAAACATGTGAATCCACTCCTACTGCAGAGCAAGACGATTTTCCAGGAGTCAGGCTGGAGAGATCAAAAGGTTTCCCTCAGTCTCTGCCGATCCGGCCTGCCACGCAGCTGGGGAGCCGATGCATACACCGCCAAGATTCAGAAAAACCTCACTCCCAAGAACCCGGGCTCCCCTGCTAAATCACCAAACGTAGCGAACCGTGGGTGACCTATGGCAGAGGTGTAGGTTATCCAATAAATGGTTCCCGGCGGTACCCAAACCCGCCTCCCAAATTGAATATATAATATTAAAGAAGTCAAAACTAAACGACGTGAGGTCTTCTACACCAATTCCGCATTTTTTTGATGGTTTATATATTACATAGATTTACCAATTTCACACATGGACCACTAGTTTCCGGACCCCGTGCTTGCTTATGCGGTGATTTCATTCGTTTTATAATCGGGAGTAAAATATTAATCGTTAAAATGTTTACGTGTTTTTACATTTTTTAATGTCATGGATAATTTTTGCATTATTATTTATGTTTGATAGAATATATTTGCACTAACCAAACTGTGCACGAAAAGAAAAAAAAGGATGAGTAAAAAACACCCTCTAAACACGATTAAATTAGCTCTCTCTACCTTTGCCTTTTTCTTATTCATCGAAGTCTGCATCAAAGTCTTATAGGTATGTTCTTCGCTTCAATAAAATCCCACATTATATTAAATTTTGACTCATTTATTTCTTCCCAAAAAGGCGATTCAAATCAGGACAGTACTTGTTTTATTTATAAATCTTAATCTTTTTTTTCCACACAGAATAATTCTCGAAGGTTATTTTGAAGGATGTTCGAAATCTTCCCGAACGTTCGACACCATAATACTATTTCTTCCCTGACATAGTTCACTTCAACTCTGATAAAAATAATAATCAAATTCTTTTTTAAGTCCCGTTACGTGATCAATATTGATGAGGACACATGTTAGACGGGTGAGGTAACATTTGTTATCGATTAAAAGACTTACCGAACCCTTTCCTCTCAGCCTGAAAGGGCGATAAATAACCGCCGGGTATTAGGAGAGTAGGAGCTCAGGGCCCTGGAGATGGGTTCTTATTTCTTTCATTATTATGGTCATTTATCTTATTGGCCTCATTAACGTAACTGTTCATTTTTTAAATTGGATACAGCCTGTGCATCTGTTTTAATATCAGGATCCAGCAACCGAACTATTCCCTTATGAGAATAACATTATAATATAATGGTACTTGCTTAATAATACAATACCTTCGCTGCTTTGGTAGAAAATTTGCCAAAGTTAACGTATTCCAGAACAAGAATGTTTCTACTACTGACCAGGATATTATAATTTTTCCAAAGTATAAGAATAATATGATTATGTAGGTCCAACAAACTGTGGTGGAAATAATGTCAGATGACAGGAAACTAACTAATTAACTAACTAACCATCACTCCGTTTCCCCGCAGGGGTAGTACGGACCGCCAAAAAACTCTATCTTGGCACTCCTTGCCTCATTCACATTTGTACATCTTCTCATACATACTCTTCGATTATTCTGACATGGCCGACTCAAGTATCTGATTCACTTGATCGTGCTACGTCTTCCTTGGGCGTCCTCGACTTCTTCTACCATTCACATTCGCGTCTTCTACCATAAATTCTCTTTCCACTCCTTTCTTCATTAATTCGCTCAACACGCCCAAACCATCTAAGCGTCCCTTTCTTAATCTTACTTATTACGCTCACATCAGCCTTGCATTATTTTCGGATCTCCACATTTCTCACACGATCACAGGAAACCGAACGTACAGAAACCGATAAATACGTGGAGGGCGTTTTAGACAACATGGGTTGTATTTTCATATGAATTTGGGATCACACTAGATGAAAGGTTTGTGTTCTTTTTTGGCACAGTTTACGATAGCGGATATTATTTGACCCATGTCGTCTGTCATTGTTGTAGAAAATTGTTTGGAAATGTAACAAGTTTATATCGCATCCAATATAGCAGCGCATCGTCAATGTATTGTCGTATGACTTCGCTGCCTGATGAGCCACTGGGCCTCTAGAGCCAGGATGCGGCTAATGCCCTTCGACACCACGGTGATGAAAGCAGCCTTCCAGCACCGAGCGCCACTCCTGAGTGAGCGCTGGTCCCGAGCTCACGCAAGACCACGCCCAGCATGATTGACTAATTATTATTAATTTAGTTTAACCTTTTTATTTTTTTATTACAGTAACTATTATTGATTGACAAAGTGCAAAATATATTGTTTTCATTTGTTTTATTTTGTATATATTTCTTATGTTAAGGAAAACATTTATTGTTTTGAGGAGTTTATTTGTGATTTGTTTGATGTGATGTGTCCATCTAAGGTTATTGTCAATTAAAATTCCTAGATACTTTATCTGTTTTTTTTTCTAGAGGGCAATCGCAGATATTGGTGTTTGAACATTCGTGTATTTTTATGGTGTTTATGTTATTTTTTAGCTGTCCCGTGCTATTTATACTGTACGTTGTATATTTTGTTTTCGATATGTTTAGTGTAAGTATATTTGAGTCTAGCCATGTTTTTACTCGCGTGATATTATAGTGATTATAACATCTTATATCCCACACAAAAGTGACCAGTCAATTATTCGAAATTGATACGATAATATTTACATGCATTAAAGCTTTTACTACCCTAACATGAAATGATAAATACCTTTACTAAGTTTTAATGGAAAGAAGTGGTCAGTCCATAAAGAAATATAGGTCGTATTTCTGAGTAGTACGTTCACTAATTAATCACAATGAAAAATAACATTTCAAAAAGCTTGAGCTCGATGCATTTGGAAAGTTTAAAAATTAATCATCATTAAGAGTGAAATATTTCAGCTAAGATAACTATGTTCTTAGTGCATTATCCATGCAACAGTCTGAACATAAAGTATCGTTTCTTTATAAATACGACCTTGCGGTCATGAACAGATCTTACACATTTTATGTATATTTGTTTATAGGTAGTTTTTAAGTAGGTACCTACTTGAATAGCTTAGCAAATCTATTTCATTAGGTACCTTCCTACAAATCACTGTATCTACTATTATTTACTTTACCATCCTATATCAATAGGTTTAATGCAATTTGTGACCATATTGGCCAAATGGTTGTTGTTGTATGATAATAATAATACTAATTAAATAATAATTTAATTTAATTTAATTACAATAATATATATATTTTTTAAATAATTTAATTTAACTATAATAATTTAATTTAATTATAATAATTTAATTTAATTTAATTATAATAATTTAATTTAATTATAATAATTTAATTTAATTATGATAATTTAATTTAATTATAATAATTTAATTTAATTATAATAATTTAATTTAATTATAATAATTTAATTTAAATATAATAATTTAATTTCGGATATAAAGCGCCGTTTTCGTGAGAAAATCACCTCAAGGGCGCTCATTGTATGTTGTTCATTTGCTTAAATCTGACATAAAATGATAAGGTAAGTGTAATACCTACACGCCAAGCTTTAATGCCGGCTTGAACTTGGTACGGATCAATTCCTTAATGATTCCCGTTACTAACTTTACAATGAAAGTAAGCGAAAGAGAAAGATGCGTAAAAACATACGTGCGACAGAGAAAGGGGCGGGGAGGCATGACCCTTTTCTGACCTTAAACTTGCCTATTGCGATAATTTCTGTATCAACGTTAGGCCGCAATAAAGATTGGCGTATACTATAATTATTTTTTGTTTTTATTGCCACTTATATGTACTAATTAATTATTGATGTTTATAAATTTTTTTGACAGGAATATGTTTTAAATTATGAGCCTACCGAAGTTTTGCACGTCCCATACTATCACAATGGAATTAAAATCTTATATTAATAAATATCTAAACATTATTATATAATCAGGTTTTATAATAATCAATAATCAAGTGTTCTGAACCATCTTATATTCTCCTACATAATGTAATGATGGTAACGGTAACTTCAATACCAGGTTAAACCTTAACTCACACATAGAACCTTCTGGTAGATCAGTCACGTTTTGTGTGAGAAAGGCCCATGTATCAATTTAATCAGATGCAATGGAACATAGAACCTACCCGTTTAAGTGCACGCGTCGTACTACGCCCAATAGCTGACCCAGGTTTTCTACTACAAGTTAATACTAACTTAATAATGTGGTAGGTATGGATTATTTTCTTTATTTAGAGCGTTTTAGTTTAGGTGAGGTTCACTGAACGTGTGCTTACGGTTTGTTGTTATTCACAATGAAAATAAAATTAAACTTTTTGAATCATTTTTATATAAATATCGTCTTATCATCATAAAAAAATGATGTCTCTTTCCTGCTGGGTTACTAATCAGTGCTGCAATCGCCAATTATGTCTCGTAATGTGATTTTTTTAATACAAAATATGGGTTCCATGTCAAATCAGAATCAACTCAACATCTCTTTAAAAAGTCGTTAAAAGCTATGATATTTTATATTATTTTATAATTTAAATTTTTATTTTATATTATTTTATATTTTAAAATATATTACATAATTTTTAATGACTTTTCAAAGGAGTTGTTGAGTTAAAATCATTCTGAGTTATCCGGTTACCAAACTATGTGTGTCTGTGCATGCGTATTGATCTCTAGTTTGTAGGATATTGTAGGTATGCGTAGCTTCCAAAAACGGTGACATCCCAAAAAATCTGCAATCATATATATAAAAAAATGACTTCCATAAAAATCTGCAATGATATATATATATATATATATGCAAAATAAATTGAAAAAATACATATTAAAAAAAAGTTTTTTTTATTTGTGATGTAGGTAGGTACCTATACAATGTTTATTATTTATTTAAAATCAAAGATATAAATAAAACATAAACAATAATATTTGCATGATACAGAATACAAACATGAGAAAATTAGAGAAATAATACACACTTATGTTATACAAATTAATTTATACAATGCCAACGAAACATATAATATAATTTGTTGTCTTGGTTGAAATATTCTTTGTACTGAGGTAGATAATAGACATCATTATGGGTTTTACGATTCGGTAAGATGGAAAGGGTTAAAACGGATTCACAATGTAAAAACTAATAACATATTATAACAAACTACCATTATATCTGAAAGTTATCGAAAATATTCAGGAATTTCAGCAAAAATTAAAAAAATACCTAAAACAACTATAAGAGTCTATATCTCACTATTATTATTAATTCTTTCATATCCTTTAGTGATAAATCTTGCAATTTCTTAAATATGCCTTGTTTTTTTGCCATATTGTATAATGTATTTACTTTCACACATGATATTGTATAATTGAAATATAATTGAACTAAAATTCCCTCACCAAACACAAGAGCCTTGTCTCTTTATGGTGAGGAAAAGCTATTCTTATCGACTATATTACCACTGTATAAAATGTAAAAATTGTGTATTTATTATAATAAAAACTTTAAATATTAAATAAAAAAAAAAAAATAAATAAATAAATAAATAGCATTGTCGGTCATAATTACTATTATCTAAATAAGGAAGCGGACTTCATCCCACCCAAATGCTAATATACTAAAGATGTTCCCGTTCATCCCAACACATGTCGCGAGTCCCGCTGTGCGAATTGTTCATTATAATAACAGTAAGAGGAATCGAGCCAATCTGCTACATCCTGTGCAACCCTTTGCTATGATCATAACTGTAAATTAATAGAAAAGGGTTAAGTGATCTGGATTAAAAGATTTCCTGTCATGTGCGGGGCACGGACCATCAATACCGCACATGTCGTCATCCCATTTTTTGCAGCTGGTTCAGATGTTGAATCTCTATAAAAAGTATCAAGCGTATCGGTTAGGCAGCTAGGGGAAAAACCTCAGTAGATTATTCATTCGTTAAGGGTAGCAATAAAGTAGAGCCTACGAAAGGTAACGGGACTTGAACCCTTTGACGCAAAAAGCAATGTGTTTCCGACAGGTGTACAATTTTTAGAGAAATATAGGTACATACTGATGCATTATAAGCACCCTCCAGATGCTATTCCTTAAAAATGGTGTTATGATTATTCTTTTGATGTTTTGATATTTCTTTCAAATCAATCGATAACTTTACATATAAAGTGTTGCAGGTGATATTTATAACAGTAATTCTTAACCTAACCTCATTTGTAAAATGTAATATACCATTGATACGATGCCCTCTTCACATGTCCTACGAGGCTATTTCTAAAGCTGGCTTAACACCGTTCTTATTTCTATACCGATCACAATATGGAAATTATATTTATTTATTTATTTATTTATTTATTTATTTATTTTTTCATGTTCTCTATAAAACAGTTATACACCAATATATATCATAGAGAAGATTATAAATTACAAAGTACACAAGGGCAGTTTTACTACTTAGTGACATTTGCTAAAAGATAGTTGCTGAACTGTCTGTAAGTGACATTGAAAATGTCGATGGTCAATGCAGAATCGTTAAGCAGTTGAGTTATATCTGGACTCGCATGGGAAATCTTTGCTTTACACGATTATAATTTTCATACAAATTACCAGATATGGTTGTTATTAAATTAGAAATAATATTTTGGGACAAAAATTATAATATGCAAGCATCGAAAAATGTAAAAAAAAATAGACGAACTTCACAAAAACAAGCAGATCAAACACGATCATCTAATTACAGTCTAGTCTACCAATCATTTTTTCAACTATATTTTAATTATAGGTACACATTCCTATATAAACAGGCGATATTTCAAAAATAATAGGTAAGTAAAATTATAATTACGTGACAGCTGTCAAATATTGAGCGCCAAACTGAACGAAAATCAGAACCAAAAATAGAAGTTCTATTTTGCAAAACGAACCAATGTGTAAAACATCTATGGAATCTGTACGAAAAAAAGTATTATGCAAAGACAGGATTTGACCTTTATAAAATGCTCTTCGACAGTTACTGTTTTTGGGCCTTCTCATTCGACGGGTCACTATTCTTCAACGTGGTAATTTTTTCTATTATTAACTGATTTCGAAATAATAGAATATCATTTCTAGTTATTACATAAAATACAGTTGTTCATTAATGTGTACGTAATATTGGTAGGTATGTTGTAGGTACCTACCTATTTCCAATTTTTTTTAAATAAAAAAAAGCATATATTTACCACATGGTCATTGCATATTTAATATGAACAATGTGACGATATTGACAAAAATAAGTTAAATATAAAAAAAAAATAAAAATTCTCCATCTTTTACTATATGAGCCATGGAATAATAGCCAAATATTTAAGGCGATAGAAAATAAACCATGTGAAGACAATCAAAATAGTACATAATAAAATTAAAAAAACATATCCTCTGCATACCACCACACAATTCAATTGTCTTGGTATGTACATAATATTAACATCATTTTGTGATGCCTAGCTGTCAAGTTTGATTAAATTTAAATTAAATATTTTAGTATTATTATATAGTATTTAAAATTATGACGAAAATTATATATAGAATATGAACCATATGAGAAAAAAAAACTTTGCATAGAATATGAAGTATATGAGAAAAACGCATTAAAATTCAATTTTCTGGCATAAAATAATTGATGTTTGCCATAAATATATTCTTATAGTGAAAGAAATATATTTTCCTACTTTGTCATTTAAATAGAATTGTTATTTTCCGTTTCGTTATTTTTTTAAACAGTTTTTATCGATTTTCTGAGAATGTATCACATGCTTCATATTATGAATGCAACGACGAAATATTTAATTCTTACTTGCTATGGATAAATACTTGTAAGGATAAAATAACACTGCATTTTAAAATTTAACGGAATTTGGTGTACGAATGTCTCCGTTACTTTCTTAAAATTTCTTTTCATCTAAAACCTGGAATATTTATGGCACCTAACGGTGGAAAGTTCCAACAGTATGCTGTAAAAGGCTACCAGTTTCCATTGTGACCAGCCCTCAGATTAGTCATGGTATTGAAAATAAAAGCTCAGCCATAAACCATTTAAAATGGAATTCTTTTATACTCCCGTGGGTGTTTGTAAATAAGTACTACAGAAATGGTTAGATAAATGAAAAAAATAATGTAATGGTTGAGGTTTTTACTTGCAGGAAGGTCCAAATACATCATGCGTTTCTCCTTGATAATTGATGATGTTTTAGACAAAACAGATGTGACAGAATATGTTTGAAACAAATTTAATAAATCACTTCTGAAAATCTAAAGTAAACTGTGGGTGGTTTGAGTTTTTAAAAACACAGTTAAATATTAATTTGAATGTATAATCAGAAACTGATTTTCTGTCATTTTATTTGCTTATTATGTTATGTCAGTTCATCTTTATTTATATTCTCATGTCATATTAGTTTTTTTAATCCTTTTTATATTTGACACTGCGCTGTCCAGAGCCAGGGGAACTATGTATAGCTATCAGGGGAAAGGATGTATAGCTATCTGAATGTTCAGACCTGGTCACTTAAAATAATATTTCATTTCTGAATGGTGGTCCAGAGAGATACCTACTCCAAATATCGATGAAAATATACAACGTTACAACAATTCTGGAATAACACAATAATATCGGAATAATATTTGTTTTTTCAAAACATTAAAGTATGTGATAAAAATAGTGTTTAAAATATTTTTTTTAATTTGTGAATCCTTGGAATATCTTGAGCCCTATTCTGGGGCGTGTGAATGGTTAAACCATGTGTGATCGTGTGAGAAATGTGTAGAACCGCAAAGAATACAAGGCTGATGTAAGCTTAATGTGTAAGGTAAAGAAATGGACGCTGAATGAACGAAGAAAGGCGTGTGTGGAGAATATATTGTTAAGAAGTCGGGAACGACCGCGGAAGACATGGCACGATCAATTGAACCTAATACTTGAGTCAGGCCAAGTCAAGAGTCAGCATAACATAAGAGTATGTGTAAGGCAATTGTATTGGACGTAATTGCGTCCCAAAACGGAAAAATGGTTTTCTGACCATTCCAGGAGAAGAGAGCTAGCATTACGTCATATCTACTCGCCGACCGGGGAAGATTGAGCAAGGTGCGCGCTAGAGATGCTGTATTTACGTCACATCCCCTCTTCTTCGCCCTGCTGTACGGTCATGCAACAGACCGTCCGACTGACCGTGGCCCGCTGATTGGCCGAGGGTCGGATCGGGCGGCAAGGATCTCGGACAAGAAAAATATCTCTTTATTTGTGCAATTAATATTAGATTTGCGCGAGTCTAGCCAAAATTACCCCAAATAAAAATATATAGATTAAAAGGCTCTACTCGCGCCAATACTGTTAATTAAAATTTATATACATTCATGTTTATATTAAGTAGCTATAAGGGTTTCTTCAGAACAATGTCGGGCTGAACACCCACTCTTTCAAATTGTACCTTTTATATTGAACTTAATAAACATGCTAGGAAGAAGTAGATTATATGAGATGGAGCGGGAAAAAGAGTACTGTTGCATAAATAATTTAATATTATCATGTAATTCTCTCCGAGAATACACGAGGCTGCATAAAAATGCATCTCTCAAAAAAGGGCTCTACTGACAAAACACACCCCCAATGGCGCACGGCCACGTTGCGTCACATAAATAGGGGCTAAAACGAACCCAACACGTTCACTCTCATCCACACTTCGAACTCGCAACACTACTCTGACCGCTTCAATCTTCTTGGACTGCTTCTTCCGGCTTCAAACTCTACAATCGCCTTTGACTTCCGACCTTGCACTTCCTTGGACTGCCGACTTCTCTCTCCTTGGAACTACTACTTCGCAGCATCCGGAACAGCCCTGAAAGCACAGCAGCTCGCCGACTAGAAACCCAGCACCCCTATTTTACAGTCAATGTAAAGGACATCTAAGAACGTTCGATACATTGTGGTCCTCCGAGCCGGATCTTCTGGTCTCCAGCTGCCAGGATGACACCATCACTTCGCTCCGGGAAGAGTACATTGGAGGGAGCCAGACAGGACGAGTCACAAGCCGCTAGCAGTACCCCGCCCTCCGCTGGCGGCTCTGCAATCCCGCCGCCCGCTAATGCGGCCGCCGCGGTGGAGGCCTCTCATCCCCGAGATCACGCTATGGTACAAATGCTCAGCCATGACTCATCGTTAGAGAGAGAGGCTTCGTATGCAGACTTATTCAAAAAACTGCAGCGAGAATTGAGAGCAGAGAGGCGCCGCAATCAAAAATTACAGGATGCGCTCATCGCTTCATTAGAAGCCCGTGCCACAAAACAAGCGCCTGTAGTGGAACCTAACACACCCACAGAGCAGGTGACTACACAACAAGGCCCCTTGCAGAGTGCCATACAAGGCTCCATGCAAGGCGCCGCGCAAAAAGGCAGCGGACGAGGCAACCTACAAGGCGTCGCACACAGCGCAGAGTACCGGTCTTCAGCATACAACATCACGATGCGAGGCCAAACACCCCCTCTGCAGCTCCAGCACCTAGCTATCTGTCACGTATTGGAACATGACAGACTTACGGAGCAGGTGACTACACAACAAGGTGCCTTGCGGAGCGCTATAGAAGGCTACACGCAAGGCGCCGCACAACAAGTCAGCGGACAAGGCGCCGTACAGGGCGCTACAAACCGCGCAGAGTACCGGTCCTCAGCATCCAACATCACGATGCGAGGCCAAACACCCCCTCTGCAGCCCCAGCACCTAGCTATCTGTCATGTAGTGGAACATGACAGACTTACGGAGCAGGTGACTACACAACAAGGTGCCTTGCGGAGCGCTATAGAAGGCTCCACGCAAGGCGCCGCACAACAAGGCAGCGGACAAGGCGCCGTACAGGGCGCTACAAACCGCGCAGAGTACCGGTCCTCAGCATCCAACATCACGATGCGAGGCCAAACACCCCCTCTGCAGCCCCAGCACCTAGCTATCTGTCATGTAGTGAAACATGACAGACTTACGGAGCAGGTGACTACACAACAACAAGGTGCCTTGTGGAGCGCTTTACAAGGCTCCACGCAAGGCGCCGCACAACAAGGCAGCAGACAAGGCGCCGTACAAGGCGCCACACAAAGTGCAGAGTACCGGTCCTCAGCATCCACCATCACGATGCGAGGCCAAACATCCCTTCTGCAGCTCCCGCAGCTTGCTATCTGTCATGTAATGGAACATGAAATACTCCCTGAGCAGGCGGCTACACAACGACGTGCCTTGTGGAGCGATATACAAGGCGCCATGCAAGGCGCCGCACTGCAAGGCAGCGGACAAGGCGCCGTACAAGGCACTACACACAGTGCAGAGTACCGGCCCTCAGCATTTAACTCTACGATTCAAGGCCAAACAACTCATCTGGAGCCCCAGCAATCTGTCATCATTAACACAGAGTATTCTGGCGCATTATCCGGACAGCATCCAACACAAAGCTCAGCTCAAGGGGCCCCACACATCCCCGCAGCCGCATACAACCCGGAAATCAAGCCGAACTCGCCACAAATGCAATTTGGTCAGACATCAAAAGCAAAAAACACATACGCGACATTCCTGAGCCACCTCACGGAGGATGACACGGCGCGTTTCACCCAAAATTGCATACAAGATTGCAGCGAAGATTTCACCCAAAATGGCATCGAAGTTTTCACCCAAAATTGCATACAAGATTGCACCGAAAATTGCACAGAAAATTCCACCCAAGATTGGGTAAACAATAGAGGAGAACAAACGACGCCAGAAAACCAGTTCACAAAGTTTGCAGCGTCCATGGCGGATATCAGATGCATCCTTTTTATAATAAAATTACGAAACAACCTCCGCCGCCCGCCCAGAAGGAACGGGACGTATAGGACGCCGCTGGACAAAAGGATCGCATTACGTTCAAAAAGGCTAAGCGCAGCCGACACTGCACCGGAGAGAGGATGTATTGGACGTAATTGCGTCCCAAAACGGAAAAATGGTTTTCTGACCATTCCAGGAGAAGAGAGCTAGCATTACGTCATATCTACTCGCCGACCGGGGAAGATTGAGCAAGGTGCGCGCTAGAGATGCTGTATTTACGTCACATCCCCTCTTCTTCGCCCTGCTGTACGGTCATGCAACAGACCGTCCGACTGACCGTGGCCCGCTGATTGGCCGAGGGTCGGATCGGGCGGCAAGGATCTCGGACAAGAAAAATATCTCTTTATTTGTGCAATTAATATTAGATTTGCGCGAGTCTAGCCAAAATTACCCCAAATAAAAATATATAGATTAAAAGGCTCTACTCGCGCCAATACTGTTAATTAAAATTTATATACATTCATGTTTATATTAAGTAGCTATAAGGGTTTCTTCAGAACAATGTCGGGCTGAACACCCACTCTTTCAAATTGTACCTTTTATATTGAACTTAATAAACATGCTAGGAAGAAGTAGATTATATGAGATGGAGCGGGAAAAAGAGTACTGTTGCATAAATAATTTAATATTATCATGTAATTCTCTCCGAGAATACACGAGGCTGCATAAAAATGCATCTCTCAAAAAAGGGCTCTACTGACAAAACACACCCCCAATGGCGCACGGCCACGTTGCGTCACATAAATAGGGGCTAAAACGAACCCAACACGTTCACTCTCATCCACACTTCGAACTCGCAACACTACTCTGACCGCTTCAATCTTCTTGGACTGCTTCTTCCGGCTTCAAACTCTACAATCGCCTTTGACTTCCGACCTTGCACTTCCTTGGACTGCCGACTTCTCTCTCCTTGGAACTACTACTTCGCAGCATCCGGAACAGCCCTGAAAGCACAGCAGCTCGCCGACTAGAAACCCAGCACCCCTATTTTACAGTCAATGTAAAGGACATCTAAGAACGTTCGATACAGCAATGTAAAAATGTGAATGAAGCTAGGCTCGAGTGACAAGACCAAGGTGCTTGGCGGTTCATCTCTGCCTAACACTGTTACGGTGTTAATACAACGGTGTTATGGTTAGTTAGTAAGAATAATAATAGTGATCAAAAGGGTAAGCAAATAGGGAATGATACGAAGTGATTTACTTATCAATAAATTGAACTTCATAAAGATTCTCAGCGCCCTTGAGGTGATTTCTCACAAAAACGGCTCTCTACAAATTGTCCATTTTTTCTTATTTATTTGACAGCAGACTTTATGTCCGGGTTAAATTTTCCCCACAGGAAAAACTAAACCCTTTCACATACTTTTCCACAAATGATCATCTAGTAAATCCACGCTATGCAAGTGTATTATGTAAGTATAATTAATACAAAACAATACAAGAACAACATGTTAATCTACCAAATGGGAAAATAATTCACCAACTCCAGATATTTTCATATCAGAGGGTTCGGCTCGGTGGAACTCCTAATTGGACCGATAAATCGTACTGATCCCTCATTATAAATATTTAAAAAATCGTTCGTAATCCTACATGTATTTAAAATGACTGATTTTTGCATTTTTATATACAAATTCTTTGATAAATCTAATATGCCTAAATTTTTAATGAGAGAGCTAGGTGTTATGCCAGTAGACGAAATAAAAAATGGTAATATTTTTATAGTCTGAGAATGCCAAATTCTTTTAATTTCATTTCCTAAATCTGTATATTTTCTTATTTTTTCAGAAACAGATTTTTCAATGTTATTGTTATTATTATTATTAGATTTACATTTAAAAAATAATACTTTGCAAACCCCGTATTCCTAATGATAAAAACAAGCAGCATACCAATATGATACGTAAGGAAAAAAATTGTGTATCACAGGTAGGTATCTATATTGTACCATCAAAATATTACATCATTTCAATATCATTTTCTCAAAATGTAACCTCATCTTTGTTTTTCCCGTAATAAATCATTTTGTAAAGTCAGTAGATCTAACCGTAATAACTAGGTACCTTCTTATGATGGTTTAGTCGCCAGTTCAAAAAACACTAATGACAGGCACTTTTATTTTTTATTTATAATATACCGTAAGCCCACTGACGCAAAGCATTGAAAGTAACTTCATAACTGTTAGGGCTTTTATCTCACCGTGTTTTAAAGGCTGACCTTCGGTTTCAAATCAGGGATGCAGTCCCGCTATGCGGCAGTGACAGGGCCGCTGCGAGGATTACAATCGCCTGTTTGCGAATAAAATTAAACACTTAATTAAAAAAAGTCTAGTAATAAAATTCAAGTATGCTCATGGTCCTGGTATTACTAACATCCAGGAGTGATATTATTGTAGTAACATAACTTTGTCTACACTCAGACCAACACCTTCAATGTAATAAAACCAATATCACTTCAAATGGGCGCTTTCATAATTCCCACGGTTACGGCACGATGACGGCACAAAAAGGCGATAAATCTACGTTCTTGTCTACGATAATGCTGCAGCCCTTTCTTACATACTAAATAATAGTGAGACAAACAATGTACGTATGTCTATTTCTTAAAAAGGAAAAAAAACCTAATCAATTTCGTGCACCCCCTCTTCTTATATCAAAGAAACGAGAATCGCGTGCTTTTGTCGTCGCCGTGCCGTTGCCGTTGGAATTATAAAAGCAGTCCCTATTAAGTAATGGGCCATCTTACGATGCATTGTTCTCTCATTCGTAGAGTTCATGCTCATTCTGAGGGACATTATTGCGTAAAAATAATGTTTCCAAGCACATTCTGTTATGTACCGTGGATTTCTTAATTATTTATTTTATTTGTATCTAAAAGATATTTTTTTCCAATGAGTTGACAAATTAATTAAAATGTTTTTTTATTTCTTTTAAGTGCATATTCAGTCGTTTCCGGGTTACAAATAATGAAATTATATTCTGTTGAATTCAATTAATACTTTTATTTTTTTAAATTAATACTATTGTTTCGTTCACTAAATTCATTATGATTTCTACCATTTCTACCAAGTTCTACAAAAGTTATTGTAACACTTGTTACTGAAGTTAGTTACTATAACAAAGTTTTAGTAATAGCACCGTTATGGTCTATTATTATTGTCTTTGAAAAAATCTTTGCTTTTGTTTTTCGTTGTATATACCGTATACTGTTTATTTCATATTATTTTATCAATATTTTGTAATGGACTCGTAAGGAGCACTATAAGATTATTGTAAAGTTTATTATAGATAAGCGCACTTGACGTGAAATAACACAAAAGAGCACTATTATTAATATTAATAAATTATTATTACCATTATCTAACATATACAATTATTAATCACTATTACACTCTCAAGGTGTTGTTCCTAGATTAGGCCGCCCGAGTGCGCCATGCACCTCTCACCCACGAATGCGGCGCCCCTTTGCCCAAGGGTGCCTTGAATAACATTAAAACTCATAAAAAGTGTGGGATTCGCCCCCAAAAAGGCGCAGGTAGTGCAGGTCCCGCTATGCATTATGTATGAATTCAAGGTCCACCTTGTTAAGTGTTGTTTATTTGTGGGACTCTTGTTATGCAACTTAGCGCTTCCCCCCCTAGGAAAGATAACGGTACGTGGTGCCTTTGTTGCATTTCAAATTTAGTTCACTTCCTTGTTGTTATAGTGGTTTTATTGGTCTATTTTATGCAAAAACTTTTTAACAGTTTGTGGGAAAAATAACAGTAAACAAGATGAAATATTTTTACAAAACTGTAGACGAAAAAATCAAGGTTCGGACTTTTGGCTGTAATTTTAAGTGCTTTGGTTAATTTAAAAGAGACAATATAAAAGATACAGTAATTTTAAACATGTTTAGTTTATTTTGTGTAGGTATCGACGTGTTTTAGATGGAAGGGAACAGTAATAAATTAAATACGGATTAATTATAATAGTTAGATTGAAACAACTTTATTTGAATACCACTTCATTGAATTCATATTTAATATATAAAACCAAGCGGATTCAATTCAACCTGAACCTTCATCGGCGTTATATAAAACATTAAATTAATTGCAGAGTTACAGGGTACTTACAGGTTACATAGAAGAGGGAAATAGAACATCAACATTGCTCGTGGCGGGAGGAAAGGAGGTTAGAGAGAGCGGGTAAATTAGGTGGAGGGAAGGAGAATATGTTTGAAATGGGACTATTTGTTAAATCTAATTGTTTATTAGATAAATTGGTTTTATTTATTATAAATATTTTTTTATTACGTGAGCTTCTAGATAATAACATATTAATCTAGAAGCTCTTGAGATTAAACTACACTGAAACTCTGTAATTAATTTTCATATAACTTTGCTGAAGGCTCAGGTTAAACCGAAACCGGTTGGTTTTACGTATTAAATAAATATTTAATAAGGAGGTATTTAAACTAAGTTATTTTATTCCATTTATTACATTTATGTATACCCACAAATTGTTTGCTACATGCGAACATTTTATGCATTTGTTAAATTACAATTAGAAGAACAATTTAAATTATAATTTCTAACAAGACTCAATACTTTTAACATTTTAAAATAACACTTCTATTTCTCAAGATACCTGTTAAATTTAAAGGAAAGTAAATAAACGAAGGGTGGTGGTATTTATGAGAATTTTGTAAAGGGAATAAACATTTATTGTGCAATATTGAAAATTGCAAGTCCTTGGGCATTTAGGCAGAGTTTTGCCGAAAAGAAGGGTAATAAAGGACTGGCATAAACCTGAACTTAACCAAGGTTGTCTGCTATAACTGTCTAATACTACATTTTATAACTTTCATTGCCAAATAATGCAGAATTTCAAAGGAAACAACGGTGAACGGCTGTAATAAAATAATTTGCACTTTTGTTTTCTACGAAGAATACTCCATGACCTTAAGAATATTTTTGATTTTAAACAACATGTTTTACAAACTTTAAGATCATCGAGCAATGTTTATCATCGTTATTTGTATAGAATATTATGTTGGTACATGAAAATAATATCTTGTTCAAACATACAAGCAAATATTTGCTTTGATTTAATATTTACATAATTCTATAAACAAATTTGAAAATACGTTAAAACAAACACAATATTTACTGTTTTTGTGTATCTTTAAAAAAAAAACAATTAATTTTGGGAAATTATTCTTTAGAAAATAACCTTCAGCATTTAAGGATTTTTAAAATCTTGGTTTCATGAAGAAAGAAGGACGTTTTAAATTTACAACTATTATTTTTAGTGTGGCTGTAATAAGGCTGAAAGGACATCTTTGCAAAAAACGAAAGATGTAAAATTTCTAAGAAAACTATAAATCATTAACTGTGCAAAAAATGCCGAAAGATATTGCCTAAGCTTTTTGCCCAGTTAATGTTTTACCGTTATATTGCGCCTTCGTGACCAAGGCCAGCTGTCGGTCAACCAAAACTATTACCTCTTTACAAAAAAAAAACGAAATGTGCATTAAAGAGACGTAATATTGCGTTAAGTTCTCCTATTTGTATGGGAAATTTATTAGCAGACCTTGAGCTTAGGCCCATTAGTACGAAAATTTAACTGAAGATTTTGTACTTTGAAATAATTTTATTCAAAAGTACCGAGTACCGTTGTCTTTGATTGTAGATAATACATACCTCTCAAAAAGATGAAAATATTAAGATATAGATATAGATAGTACGTTAGTAACAATGCTTAAAATATCCATTTTTATGTTTCGTAATTATATATATTTTTTCATTATTGTGGAGTTGGTGTGAAATTTCAACAAAATATGTCGTTTAATTTAATATCAAAATAAATATATATATTTTTTATTTTTTCGCTAATATACCACTTTTTACCATCATGATTAAAATCTTAAAAAATATTAAATTATTTTAAGTTTAGTTTACACCCCCTCCACAAAAGTAGTGTTATTATTATTAATTTGGTTGGCATAATTTGGTTCACGTTCAAAACTGTTAAATTTGATAATAATTAAAAAAATTCTAAGTCAGCAACATTTTGATTAGGTAATTTTATCAGAAAATGAACTACGCATTTTATTAACGAGTGTGAAATTTAATTAATACTCGTAAGTACACGGTGTCCGGAAGTTGGTGTTACAAGCGGGAAACTGATTAATATACATCACTTTGGAGTCGATTTTATGGAGTATTTTTTTTTTATTTGATCTTTAGTTTTAGAGTGAAAGAGTGGAATTCTTTAGGTAAATTTTTTAATAATCGGTTTCCATTGGGGTTACTTACATTTCAAAAGACGTCGTAGTTTGGTCCTGGCTTCAAACATTTTATTAACCCTTAGTTGAAAATAAGAAAAAGTGTAAAAAATCTAAATGCTCAGATCGGGATCTCTATGTGATGTAGGGATGACAACTCAATAATTTGGCACTTCAACATACCTTTGAAAAAATGATTTAAAGTTATTAAAAATGGCCCACTACCAAACCTATATAGAGTAAATTATTAAATCTTTTTTTTCATAACTTTATAACACATTTCAAAGTTATGTTGATTTGCCATTGTTTTGAACTGTCTGGTTACCGTAATATAAATGTAGATTTACCAGTTTCCCGCAAGTATCACTAGTTTCCAGATACCGTGTATAAAGTATTCCAACTTGTTTCATATCACAAAAATTAAATGTAACCTTAAACAGATAGAAAATACCTACCGTAATTAAACCTGGTTATAAAACAATCTATATAATTTTATTTGTATTATAATTTTAATGTTTAATATTTTAAATTTTTTTTCCGATGTTTAAAATATTTTTCTTTCTTTATTTTTCAGGATACTATTAATTTAACTAACTAACTAACTAACTAACTAACCATCACGACGTTTCCCCGCAGGGGTAGGCAGAGAGGACGGACCGCCAAACAACTCGGTCTTGGCACACGCTCCTTGCCTCATTCACATTCATACATCTTCTCATACATACTCTTCTATTATTCTGACTCTTGACATGGCCCGACTCAAGTATCTGATTTACTTGATCGTGCCACGTCTTCCTTGGGCGTCCTCGGCTTCTTATACCGTTCACATTCGCGTCATAAATTCTCTTTACACTCCTTTCTTCATTCATTCGCTCAACATGCCCAAACCATCTAAGCGTCCCTTTCTTAATCTTACTTACTACGCTCACATCAGCCTTGCATTCTTTTCGGATCTCCACATTCCTCACACGATCATACATGGTTTTACCACACATACGCCTCAGGGATCTCATTTCTACAGCATTCAGTGTACTTTCATCCTTTCTCTGCCATTTCCACGCTTCCCTGCCATACATCAGGGTAGGTACCAGTACTCCATTGTGGACTGCTAGCTTCGCTTCTGTGGACAACTTTTTGTTGGCTCCAACGGCGTTCAATCCTCCATTAATGGAGTTACCTGCATTCACCCTTCTTTCGATATCCCTATCAGCCTTCCCATCTCTCGTAAACATACTTCCCAAATATACAAACTCATCCACCTGCTCCAAGTATTCATCATTCACAACTATATTGCACACCGTTTTCTGACTCTCTCTTTCAAACACCATGACTTTAGACTTACTTACATTCATCATTAATTCATTTTTCATACATACTTCGTTCATCCTAGACACGAGAGACTGCAGATCTTCTATACTGTTGGCAATCAGCACCGCATCATCAGCATACAACAGGCAACATACTATCAGATTATTCAATTTCGCGCCCAATCCCGCCTCTTTCAATTCTTGCATACAATTGTCCATGTATAGATTGAATAACCACGGTGACATTACGCAACCTTGCTTAACATCTTTTATGATGTCAAACCACCCCGTAAAACCACCGTTTACCCTTATGCAAGCAACGCTTCCCTCGTATAGAGACGCGATTGCCTGTACAAGATTTGTATTCACTCCATACTTGGACAATACCTTCCATAGTTTTTTCCTGTCGACGCGGTCGTATGCTTTTTGTAGATCTACAAAGGCACAGAAAAGTTTCTGGTTTTTTGCCAGAAACTTCTCAGTGAGTATACGCAAAGAGAAAATCTGATCCATGCACCCCCGTCCACTCATAAAAGCACCTTGCACATCCCATATTTTGTTTCCATTCTTACCCTTTCAATCAATATTCTACCATACAGCTTGCCTATTAATTTTATATTTGTAATTGGTTTTATTAATCCTTAGATGTGGTATTTTCTTTTCCGATTTCTCATTTTTTATTATTTATTAGCATAGTTTTTATTACGTTTCTTTAAAATAGTAGTTTTAGTTTTTACATGTATTATGCATGACTACTATAGCACGGGCATTAGCCTAGTATGGTAGTTTAAAATGTCAAAAACTGTATCATATAAAAATTTATTAAATAAAAAAATAAAATATATATAATATATATATTTTGTGTACATACAAACTATCAGGAATAAATAAATAAACACCTAGAAACATGTTTTTAGTAAAAAAAATATTTCCTTATAATATTTAAAGCAGCATTGGTTGGTAATTAGTTGGCTCGCAGGACCGCGAGGTGTTAAGGAGTCTTATCCACAATATAAATTGGAGTAAGTATCACGATCCTGAGCAATGAGGAACCAACTTGAGAAGAAGATGTTGGAAATAATGATCTTATTGAATAGTGAACTGCATCGTGCTCGGGTGCTTGCCAAAATTTATTTCGTTAAAAATACTCTAAGATCAGTAATACTATTCTCAACGTGCCGTAAACGGATAACACGAGGAAGGTTGGGTGTTTTGTTTGGTCGGGTGCCTCGGGAAGGCCCAGCCGACAACAGATGAACAGATGTGGTGAAGACAACAAAAAGAACAAACAAGAAAGCCCCGTTATGTTAAACTCACTGGACCAGTCGGAGGCTGCGCCGCTGTACCTACCTACTGAAAAGTGAACCCATTTTTTTGGCTGCCAACCAAAATTTCTAAGATGATTGCTCTGGGCGAGCGTTGGGAATGCTCGGTATGATAATGAATAACGAATAACCGATTTTCTCCCAAGTTTGATCGCACTCGAGAGATTGTATTAATCGGTTTCAATTATATTTAAAAACAAGAGTTTTACTTTCGTATGATTTTTAGAAGATATTTTTATAAGATGTTCAGTAAGAGAAGCACATTAATTTATGTTAAATTGTGCACCTACCAAAAAACATCAACGCAAAGACAAGCGCGATACCCGGCCAACGAGAATTTTTATTAATTTATTTTAAAATATTTATTATATCGTCCTTGCATATAGAATATCTTGTGATACTGAGTACACTGTGAGAAAATCGATAAAAACTGTTTAAAAAAATAATGAAATGGAAAATAGCAATTTTTTGACAAAGCATGAAAAATATATTTGTTGATTATAAGAATATATTTATGGCAAAATATTACCATTTGTTATTTCGGCTACTGGCATTATACCTAGCTCTCTCATTAAAAATTTAGGCATATTAGATTTGTCAAAGAATTTGTATATAAAAATGCAAAAATCAGTCATTTTAAATACATGTAGGATTACGAAAGATTTTTTAAATATTTATATTGAGGGATCTGTAGGATTTATCGGTCAAATTAGGAATTCCACCGAGCCGAACCCTCTGATATGAAAATATCTGGAGTCGGTGAATTATATTCCAATTTAATAGTTTGGTAGATAAACATGTTGTTCTTGTATTGTTTTGTATTAATTATACTTATATAATACACTTGCATAACATGGATTTACTAGATGATAATTTATATGGAAAAGTGTATGAAAGGGTTTAGTTTTTCCCATAGGAAAATCGGAACTGAAAATCTGGTGCATAAAAAATGGCAAACATTAATTATTTTATGGCAGAAAATTGAATTTTAACGCGTTTTTCTCATATGCTTCATATTCTATGCATAGTTTTTCTCACATGGTTCATGTTCCACATACAGTTTTCGTCATAATTTTAAATACCATAATAATGTCAAAATATTTAATTTAAATTTATTCAAATTTGACAGCTAGGCATCACAAAATGATGTTTATATTATGTACATACCAAGGCAATTGAATTGTGTAGTGGTATGCAGAAGATATGACTTTTTTTATTATGTACTATTTTGATTGCCCTCACATGGTTTATTTTCTGTCGCTTTAAATATATGATATTTTTACATGACTCATATTGTAGAAGATGGAAAAAAAGGCAAAATAAGTGTATATTTAACTCATTTCGTCAAAATCGTCTCAATGTTCATATTATATATGGAATGACGATATGACTTATAATTAAGTTTTATTATATATATACGTATTTATATATATATATATACAGATCTAGATGGAGTAAAGATCATATCTCAATTTTCTAAGGCAGTCACTTTTTGTAAAATTATTATAACACAGTTATTCCGGTTTTTGAGGAGTTGGGCGATCAATGGTTTATCAACGTGTATTTTCTCCTTCTGTTTACTTCACAAAAAAATCATGGTCGTGATATTGTAAAAAGCATTTGAAAAAAGTAGAGCTTCCTCGGATTGGGTGATGACTTTTGCATCACATGTTGTAATACTTTAAATGCAGTATGTGATTATTGTAAATAAAAAGTGAGAAATGCTAAAAAGTAATTGAAAATAATCAAAAACATTATTTTTATTTGAAAAAATACATCTTCATCATATATTGTCTAAAATCTTAGGTAGTGTAAATGTTTCTCTGGTTTTGTGGTACACAGAGAAAAATGTTATTCTAAAATACGATCATTTTATTCGTAAAAACGGTTAAAAACGGGACTGAAGTTCTTACGAACAAATTAACAGTGTTTCAATGTTTATTGGCGGGAAAATGTAAGAATAAACATTGAAACCCTGTTAATTTGTTCATTAGAACTTCAGAAAAATGATTTTATTTTAGAATAACATTTTTCTCCGTGTATGTAGGTTATTTCATTTACTGATTTTGTAGCCTAAATAAACACAACGCTCGCTTCCAATACCTAATAACTAAACAATATTTCCCATTACCCACAACCTATGTAGCTGATGGAAGATTCTAGAACAGAGTAGTGTATTCGAATCGCGTGGAAACAGTACCTACTTCATCGGCCAAGGAAAGCAGCGAGTGAATGAAGGTGCTGAAAGTGTGACATTGAACCTGCTTGAACCTCTGCGCTTCGACTGTTTGCAGCAAAGTGGAGTTTCATAAGGCACGGCAATTTATTAGTGTATGTAATACCATAAAATTCCTGTAAAGATACTAAAGGATTATTGGGTCATTTTATTATAATATTCACACCAATACTGATGTACAAGCTTATGACTCCCTGATTAAATTAGGTAGGCACTTATCACAGAACGTACTTTTACACATAAAAACAATGTTACAATTTTTCCACTGCTTCTCGTAAAATAATCAAATCAGGATGTTATCTATTCGTATAATAAGCATTAACTTGGTGGCTCGCTATAATTTACAATAAAAATATATAAATTTGTTTTAGACCACTTTTAAATTTTAATTAAACTCTACCGGTTTCGAAAAAACCCTTCCTTCGTCAGGAGAATATTAAAACTAACCTATGATACAAAGTATTGACAGATATATGCTACCGCAAATAATATCGCCCAGTATATTGAATAACCAAATTTATTTATCGTTTAGTCCCATTCTTGATGTTTCCAATAAACCGGTCTATTATTGCTATCTTCCCCTTTGTTAAACACCTAATTTTTTTTTTGTATATATCTGTCAATATTATGTATCATAGGTTAGTTTTAATATTCTCCTGACGAAGGAAGGGTTCTTCCGAAATCGGTAGAGTTTAATTTAAATTTAAAAGTGGTCTAAAACAAATGTATATTTTTTTACAGGATATTATCATTTATCGCAGCAATGCACTATTTGGAAAGAGAAGGAGTTAAAACAGCTTATGGTACCTATACTTGCGTGCATATTCTATTATATTTCTCGCTAATTTGTGCAAATTATGCAACAAAGGTACATTGATCGGGTGATTGAATCGGAAATGGTCTACGTTGACGTTCAGGGCCTTAATATGTGTTGAAATATCCGTTTTTAAGGTTAAGATAGATGTCTGACGTCATACTATGTAATAATATGTGTTTTAATGCAATATATATCTACCGCCAATATATTCAAATACACGGAGAAAAATGTTTTTCTAAAATACGATCATTTTATTCGTAAAAACGGTTAAAAACGGGACTGAAGTTCTTACGAACAAATTAACAGGGTTTCAACGTTTAATGGCGGGAACATCTAAGAATAATTTGTTGGTATACCACTGTTAATTTGTTCGTAAGAACTTCAGTCCCGTTTTTACGAATAAAATTATCGTATTTTAGAATAACATTTTTCTCCGTGTATGAATCTTCCCTCAAAATATGTTTGTACCTCTGTGGTTCCGACGCCATTATGTAATAATAATATCTATAACCTCGCTATACATATTATGTTCAAGATTCCTAACTGCTTCCAACCTTTTTGAACCAGTGATAGTGTGGCATCCCCAATTGGGTAATATTGTGAGGTCCATGGGTGGTGGGGAGGGGAAGGAGATGGGGAGGAGGTACTTGGCTATTCAGATATACCTATTTTTATGGTAGATACCTACGCAAAGGTATCTGCGTATATTTAACGCTATTATAATGTTATATTTATCTCACCGCGAAATACTCGAACGACCGACGCAAATCTCTTCAAAATCACAATCATTTTTAAAAGATGAGACTTTTTTTCTTATTATAACAAGCCTTCTTTCAAATACATTAATATGGGACCTGATTAATATGCGTCAAGCGAGAAAGATCTTATAGATGATATGAGTGGTAGACGGATGTATAAAGGAATAACAAAACATTAAATTTAATTTTGATTGATTTTGTCTTTAGTTCCCGGTGAATATTGTTATTTACTTTTTATAGCAGTTATTAGTGGTTGTTTATAATTAATTGAAGAAGAATTTTGAATTTTATCTATATTATAATAAGAAAAAAAAAAATGATTCCAATAAATAAATTTTTTTTTTAATAATAAATTAAATTTCTTTGTTTTTTTTTATTCAATACAATAAAAAAAACAAAGAAAATAATGTTCAATGACCATTGTTCATGCTTTTTAGGAATTAAATTTACCAGTGGTCCCTTTAAAAAAAACTGCTATTTGTTGCACATTTTCCATGCCTAGCTAAAGGTTTGGTATTTCTTTAAACATTAGCCACCCTTCAATTTTTCCAGATTTTCCGATTCTTGGCCCGACGCCGGCTGCCCTATTTAAATCGTTAGTTCATCTCATTTGGGGGGAGATTTGCTTCACTTTCCAGACCAAGGACGCAATCAGATGATAATAATAATATTTGGATGATTTCTGTAGCTCCATTTTGGTGAAAAAATTACCAAAATGTTGTAGTGTTGGAATGTTTATTAAGTTGATACCATTTATCGGAATCAAACTATTTCTTCTACCAAAATACTCTAAATATCAAGTAGATAATATATTCTTACGCAAACATAAACATCTTCTTTTTTATTAACACATAATGTAGGTATCATTAAGATCTCAATAGATTCGTGCGCACGAATGAGTGTAATAGGTAAACGTTCATAATAATTGAAATCATGAGCCATGGCTCATATATATTACAGCAAAATACATCTCTTGAACCGGCTACGTACAAAATACTGAGATTCTGAATTTGTTAGGTCAATAAACCAAAGTTACCTAGGCGATGAGAAGGCTCCTAGAGACATCTGGCGATAGGAAATATTAACAACCGGAGACTAATAATCCAACAGCTCTTACTAGATTCTTGTAAGACTGTAAGACGTCGTATGAAATAGAATATCTACTTGTGAACTGAGTCGAATTAATTTTGGGTTGAGTGGCGTGCCGTAATTTTTTTTTTCAGATATTATATCGATTTTGCAGACAAAAGTACTATTGTCAGTGTTTCCTATTTGAATAAATCTTTTCGGTTGTAAAAACACAAACCGAAATGCTTTGATATCAATAAATGGAATAAAAGAGAAATATTATAACATTTCCGTCAGTATCAAAAGTTCAGAATAAATTGTTTACAAAAAGCTAGCTTTAAAGTTTTTGCAGTATCAGTTAATTTCAACATTTTTAGTTCTTTGGAAATTACAAACCCTTTTATTCACTTTTTTTATTTGGACTTAAAACTGATATTAAGATTGTGATAATATACTTATTACGTTGTTAATCTTTGAGTTGAAATATTTAAAACTGTTTAATTCGAATAACATTTTAGAATTACCGTTTCAATTCTAATCGTAGATAGTTACACTTTCAGAATTGAAATATACTTGTGGTTAGTTATTGAAAATTCATAAACGAATACTTTGGCCTTCGAATATTTGTCTTTTAGTTCAAAGTCAGCGACATTTAAAATTTCAAAGGGTTTAGAAGACGCGTAGAGATTCTTTCTGAAGTATATGGTTTAATGAAGCCTTTTCGTGAAGTGTCTTGAACTTTTCATATTTCTAGACCAGCCGAGGTCAGGCGTACTCGTACAGAGATACACAACAAATGAGAGCGCGAACTTTGGGAGGTCGATGAACCCTCCTGCCGAGAGTGGTATTAACGAATTCATCCAACTGAAAGATAGCGGTTTCAACTAAAGGCGAGAGGGAAACTTATAATATACATATTTGTGGCAAAATTACTAGATTTCTGTGTTAATAAAAGCTCAGTGATTAAATATTGCATATTCACTTATTATGGAAAAATAAACATTAAAAAAAAATCAAGCCTTAAGAGCGATTGACCAGCGGCTGAGAATACAAATTTTAAAATGCTTGCAACTGTACAGGGAGGTTCCAAAGAGAAAGATCGATTATTCCCCGTATCAATTTTTTTAATAAAAAATTTAATTCATTCAAAACTTGCTTTAAAATATACCTGCATTCAAGTAAGCAATAAAAATGCTCAAAACGCACGATGATAAATTATTAATTATCGTGTACTTCTTGTAAGTATTTTTTGATTATAAGTATTTAGGATTTTTCAATAATGTCTAAAGAAATAAAGTGTAAAAAAAAATTGAAATATTTTAGTTTGGAAGACCTCCAAATAAATGGAAAAACTGAGGTGTTTTTGTCACAAAACACGTTCTCAGTTTTATTTTTTAATGATTTTAATTTAACTAAAATTTCAATTTTTGAAACTGTGTTGACTAGATTATGTATTGATTTATTTTGTTGTATAATTATATGATTTGAAATTTTTGTTGTTTAATAGAATCTATCGTTTGAAAATTGAACAAATCTGCCAACGACCAACGGTATAACCTTAGTATATTAAAATTACACTTAGTTTTTCAAAATTTTAAAACTGCTTGTACCAGATAAAATAACAATCAATTTAGGTTTTTTTGTAAAAAAGAGTCAATACGTCTAGAATTTGATTTTAAAATGACTAATTTCCGGTATTCTCTGGTAATACCCTCCTAACTATAATAATAATTTTTTAACAATTTTTATCAGAATTATGCTTTTCGAGAAAGCCGTTCTTACCGTAATCGCTCGTTAGAATCTGCTTCTTTCCTTATTTTATTAAATAATTTATTTATTATTGTCGATTGATGACATAGATATGAAGTACCAATATAACAATTTTTTTCTGTAAGAATGTAAATTAAAATGAATTCGTCCTATCTATGAACATTCTAGGCGAGCATTTGCGAACATAAACGCCAGCCGAGCCACGAATAGGAGTCTTGGTTCGCAAATACATACCTAGCATTATAGGCTCTAACCGGCCGAAGCGTTGTCCAAATTAACCCGCGCTTCAGAACGGCTGTCTTAGATGGACATTCGGTTTAGTGTCTCATTTGCATTAAAATAATGGACCATTAGACAGAATCATCTTAATAAATAATGGTATATTATCTTAATTACTATTGTATAAAATTCAACCTGCAATGTAAAGCGCGGTGGAGCCAAATTATTGGTAAGCTAACTTAGGTTCTCGATGAAGGAGTATGATTTCTTCCCGTAAATTTTTTAGATGCGTTCCTATAATAATAATAAAAATTGGATAATTTGTAGAGCGCCGTTTTTGTGAGAAATCACCCCAAGGGCGCTGGATATATTATCAGGGATTGATCATTAACTTCTCCATTTCAAATTCATATTTTTATTTTTCCATACAGAGTTCCTATAGAAGAAATAAATATATCAAGTGGCGGTAGATGGTTTGCTAACCTTTTTTTGCAGTAATATCGTACACTAGGTACTAAAATCTGCTCAATCGACGAAATAAGGAACCAAGCAAAAACTGGTTGGAGATTCCAATCACGGAATATAACAGAAGGTGCTTAGGGTAGGGTAGGTTTCAAGGGCAATCGGTAAATAGTTCGGTAATAGATAGACCGGTCGGTGGCTGAGTTGACTAACGCATCGGGGTCGGGGACCAGGCGTCTTGGGTTCTATTCCTCTGCTGGCTAAGTCCCCCATCATTGCATATTAAACATCTTCCGTATATTATGGTTATTCTTAATGAATGTTTTTTTTATTTCTTTCTTTGATATTTTTTTAATTAAATAAAAATTAAATTTTTGGTGATGATAATGGTGCTATTATACAGTCTGTTAAGGTACGTCCTTTAACCAGTGATTTCTGGTGTTATTTGAAGTAAGAAATAAACTCCGGTGATCCTTTTTAATGTTTTCTTCCTCTTAAACTGTAATAACATAAAATTCTTCTATGTGTCGAAATTGCACTGTCACTCAGCTGAGCAACCGCTCAATATCCCGACCCGATTTTTATGATTTTAGTGAGAAAAACATTAAAAACGTCATATTAACACCCTGTTTTTAAACCAAGGTACACGGAGAAAATGTTATTCTAAAATACGATCATTTTATTCGTAAAAACGGGACTGAAGTTCTTACGAACAAATTAACAGTGTTTCAATGTTTATTGGCGGGAAAATGTAAGAATAATTTGTTGGTATACGTTCGAAATTACATATACCAACAAAGTATTCTTACGTGTTTCCGCCGCCAATAAACATCGAAACCCTGTTAATTTGTTCGTAAGAACTTCAGTCCCGTTTTTAACCGTTTTTACGAATAAAATGATCGTATTTTAGAAAAAAAATTCTCCATGTACTTAGGTTAAGGAAAAAAACAGAATTGTGAGAAAATTCTTCAAGAAAGACCGGATTTCTCGTAGGTCACTTACACGTCAACTTGAGAAAAGTTGATAAAAAAATAGACTTGCGGTAGTAAATCATGTCTAGTAAACGTCCAAGAATCATGCTGATCTCGATAACCACTTCATCGGTTGCAAGAATTTTTTTATAAATAAGGAAGTATCGTCCTTCTACCTACCAGGCATCCGAATGATAAACATTGTGGTGGTATACGTAATAGGTAGCCGTCACGATAGAGCAGACGTTTTTTGAACCAAACATTCATTCAAAATAAGCACTGTATAAATATGGCGATGTTACAGTAATTCTTAATCATCGCAGAATCGTGAGTCGCAATTTTACCAGCGTAGACGCTGTCATCGGGAATTCACCGTGACGCTGCTTTACGTGCCGATATTAATGATCTCGTTCATCATTCATCTTCTTACCACTTCTTCCAAGCGCCAATCTCTTCCTACCCCC